>JAVTVY010007558.1:0-42891 GCA_036873755.1 Hanleya hanleyi | reverse complement strand
CACTTTGGAATAACTTAGTTCCCTTTGCCCTGCAGTGAGACATTTGTTTCAAAACTCGCGAAGCTATATACCTACAATGCAATTATTTTCACTTGCCCGTTCTGTTGTGAACGGTTCAACATACTCACACCCAGCATTCCAGTAACGTGAATTGAATCGACCGAATTTCTTAATGTTATGAATGGCAAATCGGCCTATACATACTGTTCACATGTTCAAACAACATGAATTCCCCAGTCACCACCCTGATAAACAGCTTATTCTTTTTTCTAGCGTGGTATCAGTTGAACTTCCAAATGAACGTTCTGCTGTTAGCATAATTCAAAATAGACATAGCTAGGCATTTTTAGACAAATTTCATACTTCCTTTGTATATTATGCTTTCCATATTCTGGTCGTCTGTAAACCATTATCATTCTTTTGAGCTCTTAAAATATTTGTAAAGCTATGAAAAAACAGCTATATGAACTGCCGACAATTTTTTCCGTGTCGAGCTCTTTAACATTTCAATATCAGATCACCACCACCTCCTGTGGTTGCCAATATCTTGGCCATTTTTCAATAGCATAGAACAAAATATAAATGTCTTCCCGAATTTCACATGTTTCACAGTAGCGCTGATGCAGCTCAATTCATTTCCATGTGTCATGGCATCAACTTTCATTTTAGTTATGTTAAAACAACAATACTCCGTAGGAATTAGTCTCATATATAAAAATCTCCATTATTCCTTGACCAACAGTATGCTTTCCCTTCCAAGATTTATATGCAAATGATCACATCACAATAGTAATCAATAGAGACAATGGACAATGGACTGGTAGCGCAACTGTCATTTCTAATCAATATGATACATTTCAAATAGCATGAGGTGAATTCTGTTGGGATTGGCCTTGAACAACCTATCAGATACACAATATAACTGTTTCTGAAAAGGTAAAATGCATTGTCTACAACACCTGAAGTGGACCTGAAATTTTGACTCCTGACGATCAAATACATTACACAATGCAGCGATCATGTAACAAGATAGAAAATTGTCATCCGCTCATCTGTCAAACCTTCCTTCATCATACACTCAAGGGTTCGGCGCTGATCTCGCCTTCCAAAACAAGTTCTGGGAAACACCGGCTACCTTTATTAAATATAGTAGAATTGCATTCACGTACTGCATAAATGCTTCGTGAAATCTGTAACGAGAGTAAATCAGATATTATCATAGAGCAAAATATCATATCCATAGCTATCATACTGAAAAAGGGGTATATATCCCACCATACCAGGTTGCATCGTGCAACAAGCTGCTGCTCGATCTTGTATATCAGCTCTCGCATCGGCCGTTTCCGCCCTGACAATCTTCCGGTCTTCATCGGACTTGGTAGCAAGGTCAGTGACCACATAATATTCCGGGATTCCCAACAGTCTGAGATGAATCGCAAATAATCAGCTGTTTACGATCACGTAGAGTCTGTGTCCCTCTGTCGATAAATCAGTTGCAAAATCAACTTCACCGTACTGTAGATCCTGTACTGGTCACGTTAATATGGCTCAAACCGCCTTCATTTCACCGTAAAGTTATGCTGTAATGTTGCCGTCTCTTTTACATGGGAACTCCTTTCCATGGGAACTCTTTTCGTGTTAAACGGGCAATGTTTGATTATCTGATCCAGCAAATCAGTATTATCTCTCTGGAAGAGTCAAATTTTGCATGGAGTATCGTCCAATTTTTTTCCTGTACGGACTGCCTGTCCATGTCAACTATGCCGGAAAGAACGCACAACGCCGTTTGATTAAGCGGCCATATACTCCGGTAAGGATCGAAATCTGCAAATGGTTGTTGAAGACGTACAGACAAACTGATGGAGTATAGCGACACCAGGCTATATGGATGAAACACGGGGTCTAACACTGTCGTGTGTTAATGCTTAGCAAACCGCTGACGAGATGGCCTGACCATACAACTGACCTCTATTTAAACCAGAAACCCCCGCCGATGTTATAACAGCTCACAGGACGCCCACCTGTTATAACATTTCACACCTCCACATGTGATTCTTGCTCCCCCAGGAGAAAGTAATTTCGTGCTATTTCCTCCTGTCAAGCGCAAAAAATTATATGTCTCTGTTGTTCTCAATAAAACAATGCTGATTAATCGATGTCGTTCTTACCTCACGCTACCAATGTACTATACCTATGTATATATTGATTTATTAGCATTGTTTTATTGAGAACAACATAGACTAATCAGCATTGTTTTATTGATGCGAGACACGACAATCACTGTGCACGCAGCGACAGTGGGGCACCGAGCCAATCTAATTATGGAACAATTCTTCCTAGTGTGCCCCAGCAAAAGTGTCCACTAATTGGTCATTCACTTTCGGACAGACGTCCACTCTCTATTCCAGGCAACTTCTGGCAGTGCTGAACGTGCTGACCCATTTCCATCTGGGCATGCGTAATTGTCTGGCCAGCGAAAACGGAAGCACTCCGACACAAACAATTTAACTAGTCCATAAGCAATTCATGATTGATCAAACAACCACGGCCGTGTAAATTAGCCTGCCAGTCGACAAAAGGAGAAAGTGAACGGTATACGCGGAAATATCGCTATCGCCACTTTTTATTTTATTTTCACTTTGTGCCGACAGACACTGCCGACTTGTGAAAATAAGCTAGCAGATAAAATTTGCCCCACGTTAACGGTGACCGTTCGCGTAAAATATGATTTGCGTAACCTTCACGTAACCTGAACGAGCGTTCGCGTAAAAAAATAAGGCCTGTGTCATAGGGTTAGCAATTATTATAATCTAGGAAACAAAATAATGCATTTTGATACCATTTTAGGGTCAAAATAAATTTCATCATTTGATTACTATTGACCCAGTGTGCCCCAGCAAAAGTGTCCCAGTCGGCCCCATGTGCGTGATATTTTCCATTTTATGAAAAAGACTAATACATACATCTGAGATAATAAATCTATATAATTTAAATTATACCTTTGTTCTTCCTTTCTCAGTAGTAACAAAACAGCAATGAAGTACTGCTGAAAACTTGGTATAACAAAATATCATCCTTAGTCCTCAGAATTTAGTTGGGACTGCTGAAAAAGGTTTTTTTGCTCGTAATTTGTTACCAATGATAATTTTTATATGTAATCAATATAGGTGGGGACTTCTACACAAACATCCCCTCCGCCAGACCCTCTATACCATTTTGAGCCCAGATACATGCATGATCTAGGTTAATGGTTTGGTTCACTTAGCTGATAGGGTCAATTGATAGGGTCAAACTACAAGTCGTCATGTTCAGATAAAAGTCATCTACATGTACAAGTCTGCATACAACCATTGTCAGAATTTGTAACCTTCCAACCTAGGGGTGTAATGGCAGGAGGAGGTACATGTTTATAATATCCATTCCAGCATAGCTCCAGTCCATCTAACCATGACGAGGATTTTACATTGTATCTCAGTACTCATTTTTATGCCCCCCCCCTTTAATTAGAGGGGGGCATATAGCGATCGCTTTGTCCGTCCGTCTGTCCATCCGTCCGTCCGAATATCGTATCCGCGCGATATCTCGGTTGCCAGTGCCTCGTAGTTGTGCATTGTAGAGGTTTTTTTCCGAGCTCCGGTATAATTTTCAAGAGTTATGGCCCTTTTTTCTGAAATCTCTGGGAATGGGACTTGCCCTCGCTGGATCTTGGTTAATATTGTATGGACAAGTGCGAAATTTGCATGATATGTGGTCAGTGCCTCACAGTTGTGCAGCGGAAAGTTTCTCCCCATTTCGCTTATATTTTCAAGAGTTATGACCCTTTGTTCCTGCAATTTGGACTTGTCCGGGCTGGATCTTGGTTAATATTGTATGGACAATTTTGAAATTTGCAGGATATGTCGTCAGGGCCCTTTAGTTGTGCAGCGTAAAGTTTCTCCGCGCTTCGCATATATTTCCAAGAGTTATGGACCTTTGTTCTTCAAGTCTTTGTGAATTGGGACTTGTCCGGGCTGGATTACAAGCGTCTAGTCCGTCATTCATAATCCAGCCGTCATCCATTAGAGAATATCCGCGTCCATAATCCAAAGACCTATTCCATTTTCCACATAACAGTATTAGCACCAAATCCGAAGTATGGACAAGTATGGAATTTGCAGGATAGGTGATCAGTGCCCTGTAGTTGTGCAGCATGAAGTTTCTCCGCGTTTCGCGTATATTTTCAAGAGTTATAGCCCTTTGTTCTTGAAATCTTTGTGAATTGGGACTTGTCAGGGCTGGATCGCGGTTTTCCGGGCTGGATCTTGGTTAATATTGTATGGACAATTTTGAAATTTGCAGGATATGTGGTCAGTGCCCTTTAGTTGTGCAGTGTGAAGTTTCTTCGCGTTTCGCGTATATTTTCAAGAGTTATGGCCCTTTGTTCTTCAGGTCTTTGTGAATTGGGACTTGTCCGGGCTGGATCTCGGTTAATATTGTATGGACAATTTTGAAATTTGCAGGATATGTGGTCAGTGCCCTTTAGTTGTGCAGCGTGAAGTTTCTCCGCGTTTCGCATATATTTTCAAGAGTTATGGCCCTTTGTTCTTCAAGTCTTTGTGAATTGGGACTTGTCCGGGCTGGATCTCGCCGCCTTTTTTACCAGTCCTCGCTTGAATATATGATCAGCTTCGCCATGTTTGTTTTCACGCTGGAGTGTCGACTGCGCAAACGGTGGCCGCATCGGGAGAGGAACAGAAATAATTGACGGAAAATGTGTGATTTAACACCAAATGTGTTTGGTGCATGTGCTTCAAGAGAAAAGTTCGAAAAATAGTAAAATCTGCTTCCAAATTCCTGAATATTCGACGTAACGCGAGTATAAACAACCAGAGTATCTGACATTGATGACTAATCCGTCAAATCTGCGCATCAGAGTTTATTATAAACATTTTCCCGGGACCTGTTGATCTCCGTTTTAAAATATTTTATCTGCCATTCTTCCTCGGCCTGCCCACGCTGCCTCTCATCGACAAGTGACCATGGCAACCACGCGCAAACAAACCGTGTTGCTTCAATCACGCCGGGCCTCTGAAAAGATCACCTTATCCACCTTACTGTAGATATCGACAATATAAGTACATGTAGTTGGCCAAGATTCATAAACTATCATTCGCAAATTGAGGAAATTATAACAACACTACCAATGTGGAGGTCAATGCATAGCACACATCTTTTCATATCAGGGCAACAGCAGTATCCTAAATAAAGACCCAGCTGGTTCATGTGTGAAAGTTTGTCAGTTACTTGCCGAAGGGCGATGGTTCTCTCCGGGTACTCCGTCTTCCTCCACCAACCAAACTGACTGTCACCATATGAGTGAAACAAACTTGAGTGTGACATTAAGCCAAATTCCCTCCTCCCTCCTCCTGAATAAAGACCCTAATATTACCTGAATTTCGCAAATATCGAGAAATACACTGATCGAATCTAGTGGAAGCTGAGGCGGCCGAGTGGTTTAGGGCGCTTGCATTTACTGCTGGCAATTTGGTGCCAAAGTCTGAGAGCGCAGGTTCGAACCCCCACGGGGTCGACCCATCCAGCATTAAATTCTGTGCTTTACCAAGAAAGTCTCATCCTAAACATAATTGATTAATAATCGAATCTACTTATAATCAATGTTTTATTAAAATTATAAGTTGACCCAGCCATAGATTACATCCCAAAGCCAAAAGGCTCTAGTTTTTATGCTCAAATTGAGTTTTTCCAAGTTTTTACGGCCCATCCACAAGCTGATATTGAGTTTTTGGATATTTTTACCACCCTACCAATTAAGATATTAACAAATAATTTCTGTAATACTGAAGTCAAACACCACATAAACCCACAAACTGTCAACAGGTCTGGCACACTTCACCTCTGATACATTTCACTGTAAAATCCAAATATAATTAAACGTTAATAACGCATTCAGGTGAAGCTGGTAACGTGTTTTATTTAGTTCTTACGTATCATAGATATTTATAATGAAATACTGAAATAAAATTTTAAGAAGTTTTCTGTTGGTTAATGTTCAACTTGAGAAATATAATGAAGACATTAAATTTGGACATAAATTAAAAACATTGTGTGATGGAAAAGAATCTAGTCCAATGGTACAGGCCATGACATTAGAGATCATTGCGTAAACCCCCAAAAAGGTTACGGGTACTGCAGGTGCGTAACCTATTGGTTAGGTTACGCCAAACTTGACTGCGTTACCCAAAGGTTACGTGAAAAGGTTACGCAGAATTTAACAAAATGCTGGATGTCATCAATGTAAGCAACCGCCAGAACCTGGGTTAAATGGACTCTGTCGCCACTTTATTCAAGATTCCTGTTTTCGTCCTTACAACGATCAAAAAAGTTTTATAATTATAATAAAACAGTGTATTCTTTATTATTAAATCATTTTGGTCCAGGCATTTAGCAATATTTTGACCATAATCTGAATATAGTTTGTGTGATGGTGAATACTGACAGGTCAGTCTTGGAGATTCACAAATTACGAAAGTATAAAAACGAAAACTGGACTCCGCATAAGCTCCTTCTGTCATGTACGTCAATGAAAAGAGTTTTCTTTTCAAATTTTAACTTTACAACACAGCCGGTAGTTTTATTTCAAAGTGTATCGCACTACTGTCAGCGAAGAAAACCACCTGGTAAATTTGTTCTCGTATTCCCGTCGTCCCGCCAACTGAAACAGAAAGCACGTGGAGTTTGTCGTGTCTATGTGGTCTCTTGCTCAAGTTCATGTTGGGCTGCAGAGTTGCGCTTCACAGGTTGTACAGATTTCCTGTCAATCAGCGACCAATGGGAGCGCTTGATTTGGTGTTAGCCAATCTTCTGTTGTAAAGCACGTGTCGCAGACTGTGTGCGCCCTATGACTGTAGTCGAGACCCTGTCGTTATATCGTCGTCATCGTGATCTGCGCATGTCTCACACCTGAGTTTACTTCCGCTTTCTGTATCAAGCGTGTTATTGGCAAAACTTTGGCAATTATTTCTAGAACTGAAAATCCCCAAACATTCGAAGCCAGATTGTCGAAGGATCGGCGATGGATTTCACATCATTGAAATAATTTGCACCATTTCGAGGATTGAGTTTTCGTCAAAAATATTGAGTATTTCTTGCCCAAAACGTACACTTTTGAGTTTTTACCCCTCGGCCAACTTTGGCCTAGGGGTATTGTCGTCATCATGTACGGCTGTCCGTACGTCCGTTACCGCGATATCTACAGAACAGTTTCTTGCATGGCAACCAAACTTGTTACATCTATTTATCTTCACGTAAATCAGAAGCCTATCGAAAATGAGTCATCTCGGACAATATTTTGCAGAGTTATGCCCCTTTTTACAAATAAAAATCCATTTATGATTTGTTATTGTGATAATTTCAGAACCGTTCCATATACAACATCCTAACGTGATACAGTTGTTTCTCTTGACCTGAACTAGATGCCTATCGAAAATGAGTCGTGTCAGAAAGTATTTTGCAGAGTTATGCCCCTTGTCTAATAAAATCCACTAATTGCTATGTTAAGTTTGCATATAATTTCTATATCATGTTTGTATACTATCACATTTATTTATTGATTGGATGACTGGTTTATTGATTTATTCTCTTACACAATGCGAAGAATGCCTGCAAATCTGTTTTGAAAATGACACTAGATGCCTATCGAAAATGAGTCGTGTCAGAAAGTTTTTTGCAGAGTTATGCCCCTTGTCTAACAAAATCCACTAATTCTTATGTTAAGTTTGCATATTATTTCTATATCATGTTAGTATACTATCACATTTATTTATTGATTGGATGACTGATTTATTGATTTATTCTCTTAGACAATGCGAAGAATGCTTGCAAATCTGTTTTGAAAATGACATACATGTGCCATTTAGTATACATGTACTGTATTTATCTAGCCATGTGTACTGTTGTTTTGGTGAGACATCGATACAGCTCTTTCAATTTATTCCAGAAACAAATTAATTTAAGGGGAGGAAAACTTTTTTTTTTTTCAAAGAAAGTACACTTACAATACCAGGGGTAAATATTTCTTCCCACAAGCCAATCAATTGGTAGAGACACCCTTACATTATAATAGCTGGGGTTCAGAGCCGAGGGGTTTCGATAGCGCAGCTTCATGTTTACTGTCTGTATTCAGTTTTTGACATTTTCTTACTGCCGTTTAACGGTAGTAAGAATGGACGTCTATGAATCCCTGTATTGACTTTTCATGAATATTGTTGTAGAGATCTTATAGACCAGACAAATTGTAAGACAGACAAATCTTTCTTTTAAAGGACATTGGTGCTGATGGCATATATACATGTAGCAATGGATGGTATTGGATCTAATAGTTGGGTGTAAATCTAGGCTGCATCGCCACCTGCTTAGATACATAACTCAAATGCAAATTGAGAAAATATGCTGCTACATGTGTCTGTATGAGGTGATACTGCATGGAATCGAAGAGAGCTTGAATCCATGATATTTTAATCAAACTGAATTACATTGTATTACACTGATGAGCTCCTTTATCAGGCACCTCTACATGTTTTATGACTGTATGTTGACCATGCAGGTCATGGAATCTGAAGTAGTTTGCCTATTACATAATGCACTTCACACAATGGGGAAAGACTACTTGTATCAATAGTCTAAACCTCATTTGTATAATCTGTGCCACTTCTGTCTCTAATATTGACATTTTAATTGAATTATGTTCATTGGTATCTCATGTAAACATTTCTTTAGTCTCCATGGGCTTTGTAGTCATATGTACAGGACTATTAATTTCAACAAGTTGAACCAGTAACCTTCTATCAGTTCAAACATGGTTCTTGTTTTAAGATTTTCTGTTATAAAAGCAATCAAAATTCTACATTCCCAAAATTGTGTATTGTATGCTTAGTAGGTTTGTTCTTCTACATGTATGTATGAGATGTGTCATTGGTCTTGAATCTCTAACGATATACAATTCATAAACCATTTTTGTAGTCCTTTGCACATGTGTGCAAAATGTGGATGCCAGAAAATTTAGATTTTTGATCGAGTATTCCACACTGGAGTAAGTTTCAATACAATGACATGACCCACACAAACGAAGGTACCAAGCATGCAACCTGATATACAACTTTGGGAATGTGGAATTTAGTGTGTTTTTATGAGAAAAAAAAAGACAATACATATAATATACATGTAACTGTCAATCTCATCTGGGATATGTTCTTATGTGTATTTATATACTTGTGCCAATAAAGTTTCATGTGAGATAATATATTTTAATCTGAACATAATATATTTTAATCTGAACATGCTGAAAAAAGAATTGAGCTTTCATTTCAAAAATTGGTGTCCGCACTTGGATTACACTGGTTAAAGAAAATTATTGAGCTGTGATTAAGGAAAACTGTTCATATTTGGTTAATGCAGCATCAGGGGACCAGTTCTTCTCATATTATGCAGACTATAATACTCCTGGGGATAGCTCACCTCCAACCCCAGCTTATCCTCCCACATACTGGGTTTGAAATATTTCTTACAACATTGAAAATAATGTTCAGTGAGATTCTTCATTAGTTAGGTTTCATTTATCTGAATGAAAGCTTAAATAATTTGTCTAGATTCTCAAATTTTCAATATTTATTTAAACTCGGGTTAAGACCACACCCTAAAAACTTGGGGAAAGCTAAAGCCCTGTGCATACCATCATAAACATGAACTTGGGGAAATGCTCTGTTCGTGTTTCACACAAGTTTTCATTTTGAGCCCTATGTATGGGATACACTGGAATCAGCACTGCAGCCCTGCTTTATGCATCTCTGATTACAGGAGACTCTACAAGTAGGAAGTTGTATACACCTGCCACAATGTTCGAATACAAAATCCATTGTCCGTTTCTCCTTATTTCAGATTTTGTTGGTGGCCAAAGCTATTGCCGTTGCATTATCAGGATCCTTGTCTATCATCTCATCGCTGGTCGACAGCGCGGTCGATCTGCTTTCTGGATTAATAATATGGTGGACTTCAAAGACCGTGCGCAAGAGGAAACCGTATGTCTACCCTCAAGGTATATTATATATGATTGTAGATAGATAAAATTGTGTAACTATCTGTAGGTTCAATACTTTTATATGTTGTTTGTCATCCTTTGTGAATTAATCTTTATTACTACTTGAATGGTCACCTTTATATTCTCTACCTTTGTTCTTTGTGATTAAATGAATTCATGTATCTCTTAGAGATTCAGTGTACTCACAACTCTTACTTGCTCACTTTTGTGCCAAAAGCTTTCATGTATTTACTGCATTGCGCTTTGATCTCGTGACCCCCAAGTAGGGGCCTACAGATATGCACAGCTGGGATATACATCTGGGTGTTACTGAGGATTGTTGGTAATGGGTGAAATATTACCCCACCAGGACTCTTACTTGTATTCTTCTATTTAAACTACAATGTCAGAGTTGTCACAATATCTAATCTGAAATATGATAATTAGCAGATTTGAAGATAGCTGAGCAAATTTGTTGAATCTTGTGAGATACACAATACTGTACATGTACAATGCTTTTCAAAATATTTCAGGTTGAATCATTTCTAAAACTGGCTGGCATGTTCTCATTTTGATATGTATAACATGTACATAGTACAGAGCTTATCTTTTCTCAGACAGAACCTGGGTAGACAATGCGAGAACTGCTATTGCTATAATCATACTCTTCATATTTCCCCAGGTAGGACGCGTTTAGAACCTGTGGGTATCGTGATCGTTTCAGTCGTGATGTCCCTGGCAGCCCTGCAGATGATTGTGGAGTCGATCCAGAAAATTGTTCAGTTCTCACAAGGAGAGGGTTCAATTCCTGTTATTGGTTTATGGACATTCCTTATTACAGGTTCTACTATAGGTGAATATCTCATTGTCCCCTGATCTTGTATCTTAGGCCTTTTTTTTTCTTTTCTTGGTTTACGGATTGAAGGCCCTAAAAATTCGGGTCGGTCGGTCGGAAAAAAAAAAAAAAATCTCCATAAAAAAAAATGAGCACAACAAAATTAGATTTTTAAATGTTGAAGTAAAATCATGGCCGGTATCTAGTATGCAAGACAGCTGCCTGCTGAATGTCTGATCAGTGATAAAAGCTTGCATTGTTAACCCATAAAACAAGAAAACGAGATGGAAAGTGAATTGTTGAACAGAATCTTTCTCTTATTTTATTCGTGAACGTTACAATGGTGATGACAGTATCCATGTGATAAAGAAGGGTTGAAAGGTTGGACGCCATTCAATAGATTTTTTTGAACACCTGCCATAGGCACAGACCATCACGACAGGTCGACGGACGTAAATGACCATGACAATATCCCTGCATTGAAAAATTGTGACATAACACCAAGAACAGTTTAGTTAAACCCATCATAGGCTAGGCCAGACCGGACAGGTTAATATTAGAAAGGTGGACAGACGTACTTAACAAAGACAATATCCCTATGCCCGAGGGTTGAGGTTAAAAATCATAAAACTGAACTGGCCTTGTATATATTTGTATGCAACTTTGAAAATGTCTTGACTAATGAAATTCATATCACATATTACTGGTGATGATTGAACAGGTTTCGAAAAATTTGAGTAGAAAACTTTTAGTCTACCGGTTTATCATTGAAAATTCAATTGAGGCAAAATATATACTATTCGAATATTTGACCGTTTTGATAATATCCCGCTTTGATAAGTTTTTACCCCTCGGCCAAATTTGGCCGAAGGGTATTGTCGTCGTCATGTACGTCTGTCCGTCCGTCCGTCTGTCCGTCTGTCCGTCACACCTTTCTCGTTACCAAGATATCTTCAGAACGACTTACCCTAGGCACACCAAACTTGCAGTGCACATCCGTATGCTTGTGACCCAGAACCCTATTGAATCTGGGCCTGATTGGTTAGAAACTTTGGCGGCCATCTTTAATTTATGCGAAACCATCACAGCTTTCTTGTTACCAAGATATCTTTAGAACGACTTACCCTAGGCACACCAAACTTGCACTGCACATCTATATGCTCATGACCTAGAACCCTATTGAATCTGGACCTGATTGGTTGGAAACTTTGGCGGCCATATTTAATTTATGCGAAACCATTAATCTTGTGTATCTCGGGTACCATTTCACTGTTCAGTGTGAAACTTAGTATAGATCATCGATGCATCAAGAAACTTCAAAGGAATGACCAAACCAGTTTCCCTGATTCGGTGGAAATCTTGGCGGCCATCTTTAATTTATGCAAAATCTTTTATGATATATATCTTTGATACCATTCAAGTGTTCTATACGAAACTTGGTATACAGCATCGATGTATTAAGAGACTTGCAATGAATAACCACATCAGTTCCTCTGAGTGGGGGGAAGGATGGGCGGCCATTTTTAATTTATGCAAAATCATTAATGATCTCGTTCTCTGATACCGTTCAAGTGCTCGATGTAAAATTTGGTATACATCATCGATGCATCGAGAGACTTATGACAAATGACAGTTCTGGTTTCTCTGATTGGGCGGAAACCTTGGTGGCCATCTTTAATTTATGCAAAATCTTTAATGATGTATATCTCTGATACCATTTCAATGTTCTATATGAAACTTGGTATACAGCATCGATGTATCAAGAGACCTTCAATGTATAACCACATCAATTCCTCTGAGTGGCGGGAAGGATGGGTGGCCATCTTTAATTTATGCAAAATCATTAATGATCTCTATCTCTGATACCGTTCAAGTACTCGATGTAAAATTTGATATACATCATCGATGCATCAATAGACTTACGATAAATGACAGTTCTGGTGTTTCTGATTGGGCGGAAACCTTGGTGGCCATCTTTAATTTATGCAAAATCTTTAATGATGTATATCTTTGATACCGTTTCAGTGTTCTATATGAAACTTGGTATACAGCATCCATGTATTAGAAGACTTGCAATGAATAACTACATCAGTTCTCCGGAGTGGTGGGCAGGATGGGTGGCCATCTTTAATTTATGCGAAATCATTAATGATCTCTATCTCTGATAACTTTCAAATGCTCGATGTAAAATTTGCTATACATCATCGATGCATCAAAAGACTTATGTAATGAATACCGGTTTCTCTGATTGGATGGAAACCTTAGAGACCATTTCTAATTACAAAACTTGTCATAATCTGTATATTTGTCACTTGACTGCTTGGTGTTCCTGAAGTCTTGCTTCAAATTGAATACATTATGAATGGCTGGCGCCCAGAGCCGAGGGGTTTTCTGATGCGCAGCTTCGTATTCTGCTTGGGCGGAAACCTTGGTGGCCATCTTTAATTTATGCAAAATCTTTAATGATGTTTATCTTTGATACCATTTCAGTGTTCTATATGAAACTTGGTATACAGAATCTATGTATCAAGAGACTTGCAATGAATAACCACATCAGTTTCTCTGAGTGGTGGGAAGGATGGGCGGCCATCTTTAATTTATGCGAAATCATTAGGGATCTGTATCTCAGATAATTTTCAAATGTTCGATGTAAAATTTGGTATACATCGTCGATGCATCAACAGACTTATGTAATGAATACCGGTTTCTCTGATTGGACGGAAACGTTTGAGGCCATTTCTAATGGCAAAATTTTTCATAATCTGTATATTTGTTACTTGACTGCTTGGTGTTCCTCAAGTCTTGTTTTAAATTGAATACATTATGAATGGCTGGCGCCCAGAGCCGAGGGGTTTTCAGATGCGCAGCTTCGTATTGATCTATACAAATCTTGACTTCGGGAGACAATCGTATCGCTTCTGTGCACTCATAAGAATATCGAAGACATTTATATTTGTTGCCGTGCGTGGACGTACCGGTATTACATATAATTTCTCAGTCTCCTTGTGGGTTCGCACAAACACATATCGCGTGCCAAACGACTGCAGAATCTTCGCAAGAATGTCATGTGCGCTTCCGTCTCCGAAATTGACAGCTTGTGACGTCCTGATCTCCATTGCCATCAAACTGTCGCAGTGTTCGGCTATGATATTTCAGATCGTTTTATCTGAATTGGCTCTGACAAACCGATGAAAAGTGTCACTCCCGTTGTCTATCGACAAATGCAGGAAAATTCCATTAGCTCCCGCCATAAGGCACTCTCCAAGCATTGGGTCAATGCCCAGAAAGCTATACATTTGTGCACAGAATGCCGATTACAACACTTTGCGGGGAGTATTTAGGATAGCGCCGCCACGTGGCGGAAGAGTTGTCTTCCCTCGCGGAGAGCTGTTCCAGTTCATCACAGAATTTTGCAACAGGGTTTTCCAGATTTTTTTTTTCATTGACGGGGAAATCGAGTCGGCGGAGAGAAAAAAAAGACCATTTGGAATTTTTTTTTTTTTTTCACAAAACCCGTTTTTTTGGGTCGGCGGATCCGTAAACCAAGAGAAAAAAAAATCTGGCCTTATTGTCTCTTGTTGGTCTTTTAACTGACTGACCTTGACCTATTCGATATATTTTTTGAAGGATTAATGCTAGGGCCTCCAAATACATATAATATATGCAACTGGTGATTGACTAGAAGCATATCCCAGTTGACTGACCTTGACCTATTTTTTTAAGGTCATATACTGTTTATTGATATAACATGAAGAAATATAGCTAGGCTTTCCAAATTGATACTATGTATACCTCTGGCGATGGTACTGAGGTGTGGTGAAGATGACTGACCTTGACCTATTGTATCCAGGTCAGATTATATTTAGTACAATATTTCATGAAGGATTATATCTATGTTGCCCAAATTTATACCACATATGCCTGGACCTGAAGTCTTGAATATCTCTGACCTTGACCTATTTTTTAATGGTCAAATTATGTACGTTAAGCCTAAGATCGCCGAATTCATGTTCCATATGCAATTAAGTTAGAATAGACCATAAAATTGTTAAAGATGACTGACCTTGATATATATTTCCAAGATCAAATTACTTGATGTGATTATGAGCTATATAGAAGAGTATATTTAGAGTTAGACTTTGGTCATGCTAAACCAGAACCCCAGCGCAAAGTTTTTCCCATCAATTAAGGCCTTGGCAAAAGCTGAACTGGCTCAACTACCCATGTATTTCTAAAATGAGATAACTACAGTCAACTCTGATCACATTATTGTTAACCTACATAATGTTGTCAAAGTTCTAATTATGCATCATATGTAATGCATGATTGCTGAGTGTAGACAATAACTGATAGTCGAGGGGTATTTGAGCCCACTGTGCTATTCTTTTAATTTAATCTTTTAATTTATACATATATTCATTTGAAGTGTCCCTCTACTTTCAGTGATGAAACTGGTGCTATATATTGTATGCCGTTGTGTTGCCAGCGACAATCCGTCGATTTCAACACTGTCGCAGGACCACAGGAATGATGTCTTGTCTAACACTGTTGCTATTATATGTGGATACCTAGGTAAGAGAACTTGGAGCAACAGGCTAAATAACATTGGCTGTGTAAAATATGTCATTGAAAAGGCCAACATGACCCTAGAATATAAAACATTATCGCATAATCTTGCATGGAATATCACCAATTTTGCGGTGTTATAGTTGCAA
This sequence comes from Hanleya hanleyi, assembly GCA_036873755.1. Classification (NCBI taxonomy): domain Eukaryota; kingdom Metazoa; phylum Mollusca; class Polyplacophora; order Lepidopleurida; family Hanleyidae; genus Hanleya; species Hanleya hanleyi. The sequence goes on along the minus strand of JAVTVY010007558.1, from coordinate 27,269 downwards.
ACATGGCAGTGTGACTAACGTCACAGGACCTACGAAGTACAGTAGGCATTAGGACTCGAACACGAACTGAACTCTTGGAAATCCCCACCCCCAGTTAAAATCCTGCCTATATTAAGATGGGCACCGCCCAAGTCAGAATCGCCAGTGATTTTCATCAAACATCACCAGAAATTTTCATCAAAAGTAGGTCAGCTCAGAACTTGTTGGTAACAGTCTCCTAATGCGCCTTCATTCCAAAATAAATAACACTCGCCGATTTAATTTTACAATTTTTTTAATTTAGGGAAACAGATTGAATAATATAGGTTCAGTAGATTTCAAGCTTTACGTGTGAAAATACATTTACATATCTTTAATGGTTTTCAGTGCCCTTGTACAGGATCAAAACAACTTTTTGAATCACATTATTTTCCCAACAATACAACAATTTTTATATATAGTACTATAGTAGAAAGGTAGCATTTATGTAGTTTACGGTAATTCAACTCAAGACCAACACCTTCTATGCACAAGATAATAATGATTCTATGTCATTCTCCTGAGCATAACCGGTACAAAGACGAGTAAATAGCGTCTCTACATCACGTTGTTATCTAGATATATGAGACAACCCATTTTGGGCATCGGCAATCTGATGAATGTACTATTCCGGTTTTCTTGTTTCACATTATATTCTATGGCGGTTGATCGGTGATTTTCTTCATTGATAAACGTTAAACCACCTAGCTTTAACTAATTCTGCTAGGCTGTCTTCATTCAGACTGTACAGCCTACACAGTCCACAGAAAATACACGCACATTCTTGTACTCCCAGCCTTATCACATTTGATGGCAAGTTTAGCGGGCTGTTTAATGTCTAAGCTAGGAAATGTTCCAGGGTAGTTGACAGGCATGCAATAATATACTATAGTATCTGCTATACAGGACACCGACCACTGTAATTTGATGTGACAAGCAGAGTAGAAACCAGCCTTATCTCAGTGGGCTTGGATATAAATCACTGTTAAAAACCACAAGGCTCGGATAGAGCCTCTCTCTGTGTTTGTTCCAAGGACAAGCCTTAATGACTTTTAAATCTACTGATAAGGCTTCATGGTCATAAAAGGAGCATGATACTGTTAAAGGCCACATGGATGGTATGTATCTATAACAATATACTGAAGTGTTAATTATAAATCTAATTTTAATCAGAATTATTTCAGATCAGAACAATGCCCTAATGCACGTTCATGCCAAAAATCAAGGTTCTAATGTCAACGGTTCTCCTTATTTTGCCGACGAAAGGATTCGGATGGACTGACTGACTCACTCACTCATTACCGGACAATTTGCGATCTGTAGCCTACTTCGTAGGAATATTATGAGTGATGGCAATTGTTTGTGTACTTAACCGTACAGTAACAGGATTCCAACCAATCCAATAGAACTATTCGAGTGACCGAGTCTGTGGTTGCATGGAATCTCAGGGCATGAAAACAAATGGTATCACAGCATCAAGACTTCACTGTTCTCCTGCATTGCATTGTCAACTCACCCAGTAGCCCAACCCCAGCCTGTGGTACACCCCAAATCGCCAGGCCAGACAAGATCTTAGTCAGGAATCCCAAAATTTGCAACCCCATGGGGCTTTCAATGACCTGGGGTGTCATCGTGCACATCTCAGGTAATGGAAAGAAGTAAGGGCCTCAGCTCCTCAGACAGGTTGTCATAAGAGGCGAGTAGCTGGGGCACCGGACCCGTGGGGTTTCTGGGTGTTAAATAGAATAGGACCCACACAGGGTCCCAGGTGTGAAAAGCTACAGGATCCAAACGTTGTGATATGCCGGAGATATTGTTGAAAGTGACAATAAATCATATTCACTCACTCTCTCATTCTGCTTGGCTGAAGCTCTGTACTGGTATTAGACATTAAAAGGCCTGGGTAGATGGATTTAATTGGACTACAATGGACATTGTTTTGGTGCTGTTCATCTTTCAGTTTATTTCAATTTTTGACAGGTTCGATAGATTTTATAGCTCAGACTGGAGAGCCAGGTGTGGTGTACATAGATCCCCTTGGTGCTATTCTCATCAGTATTTATATTCTTTACAACTGGTGGAAAACTGGCTGGGGTAAGCACTGCTCACAAAATAGTGTTATTGTTCTTGATAAATATAATGTTTTCATAGGCGTGCTGAATGGTTATTTTATACACGGTTAGCATGGGAAAGCTTATATTTTAGGGCAAGGGTGAAGCCTGCGCCCTGAAATTTATCAAATTTCCCACACTAACGGTGCTTAAAATAACCATTGAGCAAGCCTATGAAAACTTTTCTATTCTATTACACTATCCAAATTGATTATCAACAAAGATTATAATGAAAAATTGAAAACATATTTTAAACTTTGACAACCTTTCTCTCCTTTCTTGAAAAAACTCGTTCACTGATGCTCCTGTCTTGGTTGGTATCATACCAGTGTCAGTGGATGAGTTGATGTGATCTCTCAAACGGGGAGTGATACTGTCAACAATGTGGAAATTATATGGATATATGTCTATTTGTGTCGCTTTGTTAATCATTTCACGATGGAAACAACAGTTAAACTTGAGAAAGAAATTTCATCTTGTAATTTATTTGTTTGTTTTATTCGATTGTTACTTGTATGAAAGCAGACATCTCTCTCCTCATCTGATTTGTGAAATGGAATCTCCCAATGAACACTGCACCTGACAGGTGTTGATTTCACATAACCATGCTAAAACGTGTAATAAATGCACGGTTTAGCTCGATGTTATTGATACAAGTGTTATAGAATTCTCCATTTACATCATACGACAGTTAAAAAATATAAAATGAAGTTTTATTCACATATCCATATTCTGCAAACATTTTGACACATACGTCCATATTCTCAGATTTGCTTGGTCTTCAATAACATTATTTGATTCCCAAATCGTAAACCTGCTTCAATTCATGCCAATTAATCTCCGTCAGGAAGATGATACAACGTAGAAAACGGAAGTTAAAACTAAAAGTTAGCTCCCCTAGCGGAGAGTTGTCCGCCCCTAGGAGAGCTCTCCCATCTATCCCAGCGGCATTACTATAAAGGCTCTGCTCAAATCATTCTAGTTCTCTTTTCTCTGTTGTACCTCGACCAGTGCACATCAAGGAAGTGTTTATACAACCTGGGTTGTTGTTGTTTGTAACGACCCGTAGTATCCTTATCAGTTTTTGACTTGTGTTTCTTTCTTGTCGGAAATTCTTTCATTATTGTCGGAAATTCTTTCATTACCTATGTCTGAGATTCCGATTTCTAATGCATGTAGTTCGTGTGGGCAATTTTGGTCCAGTTTGGACGCCCACACGGTTTGCTTTACTTTTAAAGAGTTGTGTTATCGGCGAAGTACTTGCGCCGAGTGTGTATTATGGGACCCGTTAGCTTGGAAAAATTATGCCCAAGCTAGACGGGCTTACCTTTTGCTGGCATCCGACGACCCGTCTCTTTCGGAAGTCGACAGACGCCTGTTGGAAATTGCTCTTGTAAATGACATGAAAACTAACGAAGATATCGTTGGAATTGGATTAAATGTTTCCCATGGTCTTAGTAATCAGACCTCGCCCGCTTCTGTAAATATACCACCAAGCGGGACAGTTCTACGTCTAGATAAATCACAAATTTTAGACAGCTTAGCGTGTACAGGTATGGCAATGTCTGGAGTTGCAGCCAAACCGGTTCCTTTGTCTAGTTCAACAAAGACTTCTCGCCCCAAACCTACCGTGCCTGAGCCGTCCATTGTTCTCGTCGGACAAAAGAATGCAGTGGGGTCACATATTATCTCGACCTCTCCATTGTCTATTGGTTTATCACACTCCGTTACCTCTAAACGAAATAAACGTCGTCGTGTGTCGGTTTCTCCTTTGCGGGTTAAATCAAAACGCAGTTCTAAATCCGTTTCTCGTTCTATGGTGGGTCGTTCGGACCTACCTTTGAGTGTTCAAATTGCTGACTTGGGGTCTCCGACTATTGTGTATGCTGATTCTTCACATCGTCGGTACCATGCTTCTACTCGACGCTCACGTACACCGCAAAGCCGTTCACGTTCTCGTTCCCCGGTTCGTTTGTTGTTTCACCGCAACGTTCTATTACACCACATCGCTTGTATTCACATGTGCGTCGTTCTCATTCACCTGTACGACGATCTCGTTCTCCGGTTCGTAGTTCTCGTCCACCGGGTGATTCTAGTACTACATTTCGGCTTCCCCGTTCTTCGGTTCGCCGTTCTCGTACTTCAATTCTACATTCTCCTGCGTCTCCACGCCGTTTGCCACGGCTTTCGGTATCGCCTTCTGATCTAGATCGCCACGTTCATCTATCGCAGACTCCGTTTCTTGATCATGCGGTCATCCACGATTTGCCTACTTCTCGCCGAAGTCATATCACTCGTCCGCCTATGCCGGTTTCGTCGAGTTCAGATGATGATTCTGAGGATTCCGCCTCTTCAAAAGAAAAGCCGGAACTTGCGCCAAAGATGGATTTTTCAGATAAAATGGATGCGCTTTTATCGTTGTTACCGGATATGCCGCGTGCTTCGATTGTTCGGCCGTCACGTATAGAAGGTCGGACGGCGGCTTCATCGGCCTTTACGCCTTCGGCGTCTGCATCTCGTCCTTCGTGTGCGCCGTCACCAGCCTGGAAGGATAATTTAGTGAAGTTTGATCGACAATTAGAGGACGACAACAAGTTGCGCAAACCTCGTTTTCGATTTCATTTTGATATTCATGATAACGTGTTGCCCGACAAACCACCCAAACGAGATCGGGATTTGAGTCACATTTCTAAGGTGACTAGGTTGGCTCCTTTATCGGTCGCTTCCAAAGTTAAGGAGAATAATTGGAAAATGTTGCAAGAAATACAACGTGCTTCATCTACCGCAGATTGGTTTCTGTTAGCGGCTTCTCGAATTGCCTTAGATCCTACATCACTTCGAGACGATGGGTCGGCTTATTTATCTCCGGGTCGCGTGGCTTATTTGCGTGGTTTTATGGACAGGCTCGTTCACGCTAACCGTCGAGTCATCGAAGCTGGTTCGTATTCTTATGTTTCACTTGTTCAAGCGCAACGGGATTCCTTACTTAAGGTGGTCAAACCTGATGTTCCATATTTGGTTAGGGATCAATTGATTCATCAACCATTGGCATCCAAGTTCATCTTCAACAATGCTATTGAGTCTGTTATGCCTGTGGTTCGTGAAGAACGGACATCTCGCTTGATTGCTTCTGTAGCTCGTCGTCCGGGCGTCGCCGCGGATCGTAAACCGAGACGAGGTCGTACTTCCACTACCACTACCATCCAACAGGATGGGGCCCCTCGGGGTAATTTTCGTGGCATCGACAAACCTCCACGAGGCCGTGGTCGCCGTTCCTTTCGTGGAAAATCTTCCAAACGAAGTGGACATTCCAACAAATGACTATCCCATTCCCGTTCCTGTTCAAGCCGAAGATTTTCAACATCCCGCCTTCCGCTCATTTACTCATCAGGTCGTGGGCGGGCGTCTACAGGTCTTCTACGAGAATTGGCGGCTCATCACGGACGACGCCTGGATTATAAGAGTTTTAAAGGAGGGCTTCCTATTCAACTTTCAGTCACTGCCCAAACTCATCGCTTGGCCTCGTTCCTCTCGTCTGCCAGTTCCTGCAGGTCACTTACAGACGCTGCTATCTTCGGTCACCACGCTCATCGACAAGGGAGCAGAAAGGGAATTACCACGGACCGAAGACAGTGTAGGTTTTTACAGCCACGTGTTTCTGGTACCAAAGAAAGACTCAGACCAGATGCGAATGGTGATCGACCTAAAGGTTTTGAACACGCTTCATCTCATCACTCCACCTCATTTCAAGATGCCTTCTGTGACATCGATTCGGGCCCGCGTACATCTCCGGGATTGGTTGGCCTCAGTCGATCTCCAGGACGCGTATCTTCATATACCAATTCAACCACGTCATCGCCGTTACCTTCGTCCCTTGGTTGTTTACCCGGATCACTACACCGGTTATGGCCTTTCTTCACTTACGAGGGATTCAAATCGAGGTCTATATCGACGACATACTCCTGTGGGCGGCGGACGAGCCTCTCAACGCCCAGGTCCGGTTCACGCTACTGGTGTTACGGCACCTAGGATTCATCCCTCATCCTCTCAAGTCGGAGTTAGTCCCGGCGCAGGTGCGCCGATACATTGGAGCGATATTCGATACTCGGTTACAACTGGTGTACCCTCCGGAGGATCGTTGGGACAAAATTCAACTGCTGGTTTGAAAGTTTTTGTCATCAACGCCACAGACACGGCAGCGGTGACAAAGTCTGGTGGGTTTGCTTACTTCCACACAGGGCCTTACTCATTACGGCCGACTCCAAGTTCGGCCTCTACAGTATCATCTGTTTCCTTTCCTACAGACGCCTTCCCTAAATCCTGCGGTGCCGGTATTGACGTCTCTACATCCACATCTGATTTGGTGGCTCTCTCGCCACAACGTCATGCAGGGAGTACCATTCCGTTTTCCGGTCCGGTTCACCATCTTTACACCGATGCTTCGGAGACCGGCTGGGGAGCCCATCTGGACGACTTGGAAGTGTCCGGCAGATGGTCAACATTGGATGTCAGACTTCACATCAACCTTCTGGAGATGAAGGCAGTCATCCTAGCGGTTCAACATTGGAGTCAACGTCCCACGAACTCGTCTCTTCTCATCGCGACGGACAACTCCACGGTCATTGCCCACATCAACAAGATGGGTACCACCCGATCGCTATCAACGTTTCGGCTGGTGTGGGATCTGTACGACTGGGCTCGCCTTCATCATTGTTATATCCATGCTCGCCATGTTCCCGGTCGTCTCAATGTCTTAGCGGACAGCCTGTCCCGGCCAGACATCGTTCTTCAGACAGAGTGGCAACTTCATCGGGAGGTGTTCCGGCAGTTTTGCAGCATTTGGGAGTCACCTTTGATCGATCTGTTTGCGACGAGGAACAACGCCCAGTTAGCCCTGTTCGTCAGTCCAATTCTGGATCCTCAAGCCTTCGCCATCGACGCTCTGTCTATCAACTGGGACAACTTCCTAGCTTATGCCTACCCACCGATGGCCCTGATTCTGGAAGTTCTTCAAAGATTTCTCGACACTACTGCATCATTCTGCTCGTAGTGCTGTGGTGGCCTCGTCGACAGTGGTTCCCGATTCTGGTCCAGCTCATCAGGCCTAAATTAAAAAGATGTTTGTTTGGGGTAACCCGACCGACCCAACAATATCTCCGCGACTCAAAACTTTTTAAGAAATATTTTCTTGGAATTTTTTTGTTCTGTCGAAGAAAATAAAATCTTTACAGTTTGAAAACTCGTGGGAACAGCCAAGCTCATTTCCAGAGCTGAGTGGGAATCGGCAGCCCTCAAAATTTTTAACATAGCAAAGTCACATGAGGGTTCCCGACAGCAGACCGCATGGTTGAAAATGGCGGCCCAGCGGTGTTGCTTTTTTGTCAGGAAAAAGAACTGTAAATGGCCACTGTGCAGCATAAATGAGAAAGGATTAAGATTCAACTAAGGTTGCCAACTGGGTGAACTCTTTAAGCACATTTGCTGTACGGTATAGTTATCGAGGATAAATGTTTGTCTCTTTGCTGATTGATGTACAACAATCGCGGAAGGAGGAATGAAAATTCCGAGACAGTGGCCAGTTGAAGTGACAACAGGTGATCTGTGATAACGTTTTTTCGTGAATATTATTATTTATCATCCGTTGTCGATTTCATACCGAGTTACGTCAAGAGAAGTCATACCTACTGGCTATAATCCCCAGAAATATGGAGGGAAGACTTGTAGCTGTCTGTGCAAAGACGGCAGCGTGGAGCCAACGTTATGTCGAACAACAACAGCTCAACGAAAAGTTACGCTTCTCAGTTGTTCTTGAGGCATCCTTGCCATGATAATTTGGGATAAATTTCTGCTGCATTATAGGGCATACATATTTAGCAGTTAAACCAAAATGCAGTACCCTTTTTGTCATTAACTACGAGGAATACCTGATTCATAAATTATTACTTTTTGGAACTATTGCCTGTCTCGCATGGCGATGAGATAGGATTTTCGGCAATATATGTTCTCCTCAGAGAAGTGAAATTCCCCCCAGTATCTATACTTAATTTGTGAATTTTTATTCTGAAATTTGAAGGAAATCTGTGCAGAACCGAAGAAAATCTTCAATACCTTGCATGTTATTTTCAAAGCAGAATGACGTTGGGCTTGTAATGTTTTACCATTGTAGGCGCCATGAAAATAACATGTGAGGTATTGGGAAATTTCAGAATAAAAATACACAAATAACATATAGATACTGTGAAGAATTTCAAATGCTTTGAGATGAACTGGCTGCCATCCCATCGTAATTTGAGACAGACAGTAAACTGACTGCCCAATAAAAAAATAAAAAATAAAAATAAAATAAATTTTCGACCGACCGACCCATTCTCACTGACCAGGGTCTGTTACCCCAAACAAACACCTTTTTAATTTAGGCCTCACTGCTCCACCACGTTGTCTCCCAGTTTGGCCCAGCCTGTTATGTCAACCGCACGGGATTCTTCATCACAACCCGCGGTGGCTCAACCTACACGTCTGCAGACTATCCAGGATGCACTCTCACTCCAAGGATTTTTCAGCAGAGGTTGCACGGACGATGGTTTCAGCCATCCGATCCTCCACATCGCAGCTCTATCAGGCGAAATGGGCCTATTTCGTCTCCTGGTGCCGAGAACATGATGCCGATCCCGACTCTGCCTCTGTTTCCCTAGTAGCTGACTTCCTCTTTCACCTTCACCGTGATAAGAAGTTTCAAATCAGCACCATTGAAGGGTATCGATCTGCTCTGCCTAGGGTGTTACGGCTTACTTCGGGTACTGACATTAGCCTTAATGATAATATTTCTGCGCTAATTCGCGCCTTCGCATTACAGTCGCGTCGTACTCGCCAACTGTTACCGAAATGGGATATCGGTGTGGTTCTGTGTGCTCTGATTCAACCACCTTTTGAACCCTTAGAGTCCGCGTCTATAAAAGCTGAATGCGACGTTAAACCCTAATTCTCTCTCTCTCTCCCGTGTCTTATAAGACGGCCTTTTTGGCGGCGTTTGCTTTGGCGTCTAGAGTGTCTGAACTTCATGCTCTTGAAAGATCTTCTATGACCTGGACAGCGGATTGGTCTTGCCCATTCCTGAATTTATCGCCAAAAATGAGTCTGTTCGTTCAGGTCCGTGCGCTCAACGTTCGTACTCCATTCCTGCGTTGTCAGACTTTGTACATGGCCTCGAGGACGATCTTCTGCTATGTCCCGTTCGAGCCATTCGCCACTATCTTACTCGTACCGATTCCGTTCGCGGCTCTCGGCGCCTGTTATTTCTGTCTCTTCGCCCATCTGCAAGGCGTGACATTACAAAAAATACCATTGCCGCATGGCTAAGAAAACCATTAAGTGGTCTTATCCAACTGGCCATTGACGCCCCTCCGCTGTTGTCTACCGCTTCTTCTCATGAGATTCGTGCCATAGCTACGTCATGGCCTTTATGGAAGAACTTGTCCCTCCATGACATTGTCCAGTCTTGTGCCTGGACGGCGAACTCCACGTTCACCAATTTCTATCTGAGAGATATGTCAGTCCAATCAGATAGTGTGACCACGCCTGGGCCTCTGGTAGCCGCCCAACACGTGGTCAAGTAAAATTTCAAAAAAGGGGGGGGTGGGGCGGCATTTTGGATCACCACAGCAAATCAGACAACTTGCTGTATCATCTCATCTCATCTCCCATTCGTAACATATGCTAGAAGGAAGAAATAAGTCAGATGGCCGGCCAGGGATGCTCATTTCATCAATATGAAGGCCTGACACTATGGGGAGTTTTAAACTTTGCCTTAACTGCGGTTTGCTTGTGTCTTTCAGAAACTGACTTCCTTCTAGATGTCTCAGCTGGGTCACCTGCGTTTCAACTCGAAAGACCGAAGATCTGTTCCAGTCCTAGGGTCAACAGTAGTGATGACAGTACAGAGAGTTGACGATTGCGCAGCCTGACCCAGAGAGCAAGCACGGTCAATTCCAACGCATCCTTCATCACTCCAAGTATGGTGAGTTGACCTGAAGAGGCTTGCGGACTGAGAGTGGTGTGGACTTGGTTACCCTCTAAGCTTCGGGTAGTATACGCTCTCCCCGTACTTATGGTCGGACCAAGGATCTCCCTGTATGCAAGGGCTTGTGGCTGATTCCCCCCCCACGACATACAGTGCCTACCAAGGGGACCTTCTTGTTGCCTATCGTGCCCCGGGTATCCTACAACTTGGTGGAAATGTGTACCACACCACGAGCACAGCTACATGGATGGAGACACTCAGATAAGTAAAACACTACTGTATCAACTCCTTGAATTACCCTTTACGTCTGTGACCAGGGCTAACTTGTTGAGTATTAATGTCTCAGATTTATGCCCATGTCTGTGTCGTTCCAGCGATTACTAGCCTGCTATGGGAGTTACCACAAGGCCGAGATTCCCGCCTCCATATGTTGGTACTGTGGCATGAATTGAAGCAGGTTTACGATTTGGGAATCAAATATCAAACATTTATAATCAATGTTTCTATTTGTTACCAAATCAAACCTGCTTCAATTTGATTGACCCTCCCTCCGTCCCCTCATGCCGGCCTTAAACACTACAGGTCTCGGTAATTACAATGAGAAAGAGGACTAGAATGATTTGAGCAGAGCCTTTATAGTAATGCCGCTGGGATAGATGGGAGAGCTCTCCTAGGGGCGGACAACTCTCCGCTAGGGGAGCTAACTTTTAGTTTTAACTTCCGTTTTCTACGTTGTATCATCTTCCTGACGGAGATTAATTGGCATGAATTGAAGCAGGTTTGATTTGGTAACAAATAGAAACATTGATTATAAATGTTTGATTTTCCTCTTTTACTTCTAGAACAAATCAAACTCCTCACAGGTCATACGGCCAAACCAGAGTTTCTCAGTAAGCTCACTTGGATTTGTCTGAATCACCACCGAAAAATCCTGCTGATCGACACCGTTCGAGCATTCCACTTCGGCACAAACTTCCTCGTCGAGTGTGATGTTGTATTGCCACAGGACATGAGAATGAAAGAGGCCCATGATATTGGCGAAGGGCTGCAGCAAAAACTGGAAAAGTTACCAGAGGTGGAACGGGCTTTCGTCCATCTGGATTACGAAACTAGCCATGACCCGAATACAGAACATAAAATTGTTTGACCCCAAATGAGATCAAGTTCTCTAGTCCTGTTTCATTTGTTTATCAAGTAAACAAAACCCCAATAATCAACCACATGCTACTGAATCTACCAGCATGGTCCCAATCAGTCGTGCTGAATGAAAACTACCATATTACCCCCTAGTTTTATACATATCCCAGGACTCGAGAACATCGCCATGAAAATGGTCAAGTCTAATTGTTAAACACAACAAATGATTACATAAATGCATTACACCAGCCAGAGAAAACAATCTGTCTCTAATTCATGCTTCAGTCGAGAGAAATAGTGTATAACTGCATGAGTTGAAAGGATCTTTCTTCATTAGATGAACACTGGTTTACTGGTTGTGTTCCCTGAAATGCTTGCTGATTACAAAACTAGCCACCAGAGAAGGTACAAATATCAGGAAAACATAGTGACTGCACTGAAAAAGCAATGAGGAGTGAATCAGGGGAGATAATCATTTGTTTGAGACTGACAAGAAAGCCAATATTTTTTTCATTGATCCAAGGTTGATATTGAGGGTTATTTCTGGGTGCAGTACGGTAATTTCCCTAATAATTTGATCACCAGAAGTGCAGCAAAAATGGCATAAATCAGGCAATATTCCTCATGGCACCAGCTACAAAGTGTCCCATTTTATCATTATATGACTTTTCTTCAATTTGAATGAAGAATGGGAATGTTACTTTTTCTCTGTGTTGAAAAGTGAACTTTCTGTGATTGAATTATTAGGGGAATTACCGTACATGTAGTATTCTTTGGTATTCTTAACTGATATATTGACAATCAATGCTCGATAAATTTGTGATAATTATATATTTATGGTCTTATTTAATAGTGTATTTATATGTCGACGTTCCAAACTATCTTCTTTAAAATGCATACATTTACCGGTATATATTGTGATCATTTTTTGTTTGAAGCACCTAATAGAAGGTGAAAATTGCTTCAGATAATTTCCATTTGATTGTTTGATGCAAGTTATTTTAACTGTTGGTTAGATGTGTTCTCAAACATCAACATTTTAACAAATTCCATGAGGATTATTAACCAAAAAAAAAACCAATATTTCAGAAATTTTTATAACTTGAAATGAAGCACCAATTCCTAAAAGAAAATCCAGTACATTTTTGTGTCTATGGATCGTTTTAAGGATGTCCGCTGGTGATTTTTGGCTTTGGCGGCCATTTTGCCTGTTTTTCCTATTGGGTTATCTCCCTTCCCTAGGTTAAGAGATAGGAATTTCCTTTAAAAGCCTTCTACCTGAGAATTTCGCACAGCAACATCCATTCAATTTGATAAATTTTGATAGATATTGTGATTACATGTACATGTATCTGCAAACAGTTAGAATATAAGAAAAAGTTAAATACTAATTATATGAATTTTTCATGAATATGCTTCAAAACTAGGGCTATTCCCTATGTCTTGGTTATCAAAGGGAGCATGGGCCAGTCCATTTAACCCTCTCCAGGCGCGCGTTGCAAATTAGCAACAGCTCATTAGCCAATCAGGTATTTATCCATGAATATGGTTTTTCATGTTATATGTATTTAGGTAACACTGAAGGACATTGTTGCTCTTTTGCAACCTAGAGTTCATACTCAGCTCACCAGGTGGCGTAGTTAGAATCCTTTCAATATGGCAGCTTCCATGTGAGAAGAAATCTGGTTGTGCACTTGCCGAATTAAGGTAAATATCACAAGAACCCTCTGTCATAATCAATATTGTACCGCATAGGTAATAAGAGGAATTAGTATAGATAGAGTAGATGCTGTATAATAAGTAAAATTGTTCATAGTTACTTTCCCAGAAATTGTTTTTTTCTGTTGTTGCGAATTTGCAACGTTTGACCTCAGGTGTCCTATTAGTTGTTGCATATTTGCAACATTTGCCCAGTTGTACGGACTGAAGTTTTTTTGATTTCTTTGAACAAACATATTATAAATGTATATTTCTTTTCTCCGCGTTCTATTTATTACTTTGGGGTCTTTTGGCATTACATAAACTTCAAATAGAGATGTTTCGCCACATTACTGCTGAAGAAGTTATCTTATGAATTATGAATGCTCATATATAAATGAAACAACCCTGGTCTCATTGTAAAACATCAAATACATAAATAAAGGAAAATAATAAAGTAAATAAATTAGAACAATTAGTAAATCAGCCAAAAAAGCTTTGATTACTTTATTTATACATTAGTTTATGTCCATTTTATGTGGTGCCAAAAGGTGGCCTCACTGCTGTAAAGGGAGATTTTGATCCCACACAACACGAATTTCAAACCTGTTTCGTCTTTATAGCAACTTTCATATCAAATGACTTATTTATAAAGACATAGAAAACTGTATTTTTCTTTTTTGGGAAAAATTAAAACTTGTTGCCTTTGATGTATAGCTGACTTTTATGGCTAACGTTGCAAATTTGCAACGTTCCCATAATCCTTTGCGGGCAGCAGGTGAAATTTTTTTTTTGTGAAATTGATTATATTTGGCCAAGGGGATCATTTTTTCATAATATCAGATTTTTCCTTCCGGTAGAATTAATTGGGTCCTGAGAGGGTTAACAGTGTCTACATCTAAAAAATGCACACTAACCTATATTTTTTTCTCTGTTTTTTTTCTCATATTACACAATTGTGAATGCAACAAAACACATTATTCAAAGAGTTAATTACTTTGATTTACCACCAGCGGACATCCTTAATTAGGTGTTGCATTGAAATTAATGTAAGATTTGGTATTGAGAACGAACATTTGCCTCAATGGAAATTGACATTGATTTACTTATTGGAATAATATGGATTTTCTTCTTTCTTTTGTGTGTGTGTGTGCAATTTATGCACAAAAGAACAGTTGGCTCCACTGTATTGGTATGTTGAAAATAATTTATTGTGAGATTGTAACCGGTGATTAAATGTGTTTTATCAATGATGTGATAAGATAATTTCACAGGCCTCACAAGACCATCCTTTAAACTATAAGTTTGTTGGATATAACCTGACCCTGCCCTCAATGTTTGGGTATGTAAGCCTACATGTGGAATGAAATTTTTATATCAGTGGTATTTAAATTTTCAGGATTATAGATATGATTTTTTCATTATAAAGCTGCAAAAAATAATTGTGTGACAATAATTCCAATTTAAAGTCTCGGATAAGGGCCATTTTACCAGGACAGGTAAATTCATGCCCAGCGAACATTATAGAAATGACCCAGACATTTTAAGCAGAAGAAATGTTTCAAAGAGATAAAGCTCTTGATGTGACCAGAGATTTAGAGACAGAGAGATTGGCAACTTGAATTATGTCACATTGATGATCACATCAGTGGTAGCTAACGTCATATGACCATCCATACAAGCAGTATATTTTGGAATTCTCAAAAAATTATTATTGTATTCACATTTGCTGTGGTTGATGCAGAAATCCAAAAATATAGAAAAAGTGTGTCTGTCTACATTTGTTGTTTGTGTATTTACACAGAGTTAACTATAACATGAAAATCTGACACCACCCATGGAATACCTTTAAACAATCACACAATTGCAAATCTACAGATAATTTAGCATGGATTTTGAGCAATCATGCTGTGGATAGACCCCTAGAGTGAATTCTATTAGCGAGGAAAGACCACTTAATTTTAGCTGTCAAAGAGATTTTTGTCCCTGCCTCAGCACAAGAGGTCAGAGCGATGACAGACAAGGACGTCTCACTGTTATGTTACAGGTTAATGCCAGTGACGTGGAAGGTTCTTCATTGCACAGAGCAAGATAACATCTTTTTATGTAGTGCAGGTCTATTGACTGCGCACGCTGAGCGGTATGCCACTGACGTGATGCCTGGGGAATACAACATGGAATTGCCAAATTCCAATCTTGTCAATCTCTTTATCTCTGATGTGACTAACTCCTTTCCTTGAAGAGTAACAAGCTGAAACAAAAACCTTTGTTTAAAAAATTACCAAAACTATTTGGAACATAATGATAGTCCCAGGTTGGCCAAATAGTTAAATATATGCAAAACTGAACCGGGTTTCATAGTTAAATCTTGAAGCAGCTGCTGATGTATGTATTGTTTGAATTGTGCATCCAAATGACCCTTCCCCCAGTATGTGACACTACATATATACACACAACAATGCAGTTTGCACAGTTCTGGATTAATTGTTTGTAAATGTATGTATTAACAATAACTGTGATAATTGCATGACAATTGTTTGATTGTTAATTACTTGTTGATCACAAGTATATGTCTCGTGTGACTACTGGTCCTGCACAGGGGGTTCCTCTCACCTGTCTTCTTTATGCTGGACATGTGATCCTCATATATATAATAGATATCGACAAATTTAGGCTCTGTCAGGGCATTTTACATGTATATATTTCATGTTTTGTACGAATTATAATTTTGAATGCCTTGTTACTGTATTCAAATGGGTTGTTCCAGATCATCACCCTAAATTATGTTATTGTATCGATTAACCACTGCTGCATCACCTGTCATATCATCATCGTCATCATGGCTCCCTGGTATTGTGTTGCCGTGGTTACCAGTCTTGTCACAAGGTCACCCACTATTGCCAAGGTTACCCAATGTGTTGCCATGGTTCTTCTCTTCTCACCATAGTTATCTATCTTACCTTTTCGCCACCAGGGTTAATCTGGTCACCATTGCTGCTTATCTGGTCATCATTGCTACTTATCTGGTCACCATTGCTGCTTATCTGGTCACCATTGCTGCTTATCTGGTCATCATTGTTACTCTTTTCTCTCACAATATTCAACCATCTTGTCATCTACCTGTCTTCTAACCATGGGTACCTAATCTCCTCATCACGGTTACCTAATCTTGTCTCACCATGGGTACCTAATCTTGTCGCCATGGTTACCTAATCTTGTCACCATGAGTACCTAATCTTCTCATCACGGTTACCTAATCTTGTCTCACCATGGGTACCTAATCTTCTCATCACGGTTACCTAATCTTGTCTCACCATGGGTACCTAATCTTGTCACCATGGTTACCTAATCTTGTCACCATGGTTACCTAATCTTGTCACCATGTGTACCTAATCATGTCTCACCATGGTTACCTCATCTTGTTCCCCTTGTTACCTAATCCTCTCACCACGGTTACCTAATCTTGTCTCATCATGGGTACCTAATCTTGTCACCATGGGTACCTAGTCTTATCACCATGGTTACCTAATCTTGTCTCATTCACCAAAGTTACCTTATTTCATCACCATGGATACCTAATCTTATCACAATGTTTACCTAATCGTGTCACCGTGGGTATCTAATCTTCTCACCATGGTTACCTAATCTTGTCACCATGGTTACCTAATCTTAATCTTGTCACCATGGTTACCTAATCTTATCACCGTGGGTGTCTAATCTTGTCTCAGTGGGTATCTGATATTGTCACCATGGCTACTCCTCCTCACCGTGGGTATCCCTCCTTGTCATCATTTAGAGTTTGCAAATGTCGTTACATACCACAAGGCTTTAACCAACATTGTCTGCAGTTATTTTGTATTAGTTTTTTTAATGTCACAATGAATCTGAGCCCATCTTGCCACAATTTATTATCAATTGTCATTTTCTGTACTCTACAGAAAGTTTTTCTCATCATTTTCATCATTGTCACAGAAAGACCCTCTGTACTAGCTAGTCACCATGAAAACTGTTGAAAGAAATCTTTTCCAAAAATAATATGGGTTGAATGGGAATTAAATTCAGATATTTAACACAGAGTAGATGGTGTCAAATTACAGGAAAAATCTTACGGAATTCAGACATCAGAACTGGGCAGCTTTGAGTATCAATCCATTTCACATGTTGTAACCTGATTTGGTTTATTCACCAGGTATAATAACCTGGCTATGTCATCATACTTCCTCTATCAATCCTTATACTTCATGCAAATTGCCTATTGTGACTAATTAGTGAGCTTCTTGAAATAAGGCCATGAGTTCCTTGATAGGAACGGCATATGCCAGTGATCCAAATAGGGTACACTTTGCCCAGTGAAGTGTTCTAATTTGGATGGAGAGGAGTTGCCATTCCATCATGCCATTGCATGTTATAGCATGAGCCATTGAGTTCCAAAACGTATGCCGTGGAGTTCCTTGGAGTTCTAACTCGGTGCACCATGCCTCTCTGTTTGGAATGCCGTATGCCAGTTCCTAGCATGCCCCAATTTTAAGAAGCTCCCTAAGACATTTGTGTTTCTCATCCTGTGGAGGGTTATATTATATCTGTGGGAGATCATGATAACTGGATGTAGAATGTATCATTTCCTTGGGGTAAGAAGGGGGTCAGTGCTCCAGTCTAGACTTTCGGTTTTGCGGAAACAGGATTTGGAAGCTGGAGTAACTTTGACCCAATGCAGCTTTTCTATGATATAAATGCATGTAATCCACCCATCTCTTCCTTCCTATCCACTCGACCCCTAGTAAACTGGCTTAACACCATCTGTTCATTGGCTGTTATTTTAACTGGACTGTTTGAGTCTGTATTGCGCTGATCTGCATACATAACATGTACTATGTAGGGCTTAGTGGTACATAGTGTACAGTCCTGCATTATGGATGAGGAGATAATAACAGAAACACTCATTTACCTGCATTTAACCTTTACTAGTCTGAGGAGATTTTTTTTATTTTACTGTGAGAATTATTTTACAGAGAGAATTATGTGGTTAATCGATGTTCCTCGACCATTGATGGTTGTACAGCTAGCTGGCTGTGCCTGAGCAGTCGATAATAGTTTCAAGTATGCTGCAATTAAGCTGCTGCTATATACTCCACACACTTTATGTGTAATTAATTAAGGCTGCATGTAAGTTTTAGAGTATATTATATATATAATTTTATACCCGGTACTGTGTAATATAATGTGTGTAATATCCTCCCCATTTATCATTATTGTGAATTTTAATATTCCAGGGCTATGATAATGTTTGCCTTTGATAGGTTTTGATATTGACTATTTTGCAATTAAATTCGTGACAGCTTTTATATCACTACAATCAGTGGTTATTTCTGTTTTCTGTAATTTTTCCTGCACATTTGATGATTAATAGCTTTTATATTGGATTCAGGCAAACAAAAACAAGTTGTGTTTCTGGTCAAAGACGGGCAGAAAAATATTTTTTACTGCACAAGTCACCGGTAGAATGGTATACATAGTTATGGTATACATAGTTCATAAACACAGTGGGTTTTTCCCAGATTTGGCCAAAAGAGGCAAGGCTCCACACAGTTTTGAAAAAAACAGTAAATCAGGCATACATGATAGATGATTGGCACAGTCTACAATGTAAGCCAAATATCCACTCAGTGTTTGTCATATTTTGTCTCGTATCATCTAACTATCATTTGGAATCCAGCTGTTATGTTTGAGGTCTAACTTCGGGATACAGTGTTGTCTCATTGATAATGTTGAGATTGGCTATGATATTGGAAAATATTATTCTCATTTGCACTGCATGATGTTGATGGATTGTTGAGTATGCATTCTGTAATGAGAATATCAGATCTAAATTATTCTCCCATGATTCTGAGATACTTCCATGAAAAGATCAGGTTCATAATGTGAGATTCTCCTATGAGACGATCAGGTTTACAATGTGAGATTCTCTTTTATGAGAACATCAGGTTTATAATGTGTGTTTCTTCTATGAGAAGATCAGGTTGATAATGTGAGATTCTCCTATGAGACGATCAGGTTGATAATGTGAGATTCTCCCTTGAGACGATCAGGTTGCTAATATGAGATTCTCCCTTGAGATGATGAGGGTTACAATGTGAGATTCTCTTTTATGGGAACATAAGGTTTATAATGTGTGTTTCTCCTATGAGAAGATCAGGTTGATAATGTGAGATTCTCCTATGAGACAATCCGGTTCATAATGTGAGTTTCTCCTATGAGACAATCAGGTTTATAATGTGAGATTCTCCCTTGAGATGATCAGGTTTACAATTTGAGATTCTCTTTTATGAGAACATCAAGTTTATAATGTGTGTTTCTCCTATGAGAAGATCAGGTTTATAATGTGAGATTCTCTCTGAAAGATTAAGTTTATAATTTGAGATTCTCCCATGAAAGATCAAGTTTATAATCTGAGATTCTCCTATGAGAAGATGTGGTTTGTTTTATGCAACATTCTCCTATTAGAAGATTAGGTTTATAAGGTGAGATTCCCCTATGAGAAGATCACGAATATGAGATACTCCTATGGGAAAATCCGGTTTGTAATGTGAGATCCCCCAAAGAGACAATCAGGTTTTTTAATCTACCACTAAGGGAATTTCACATCTCATTGAATAATCAGCCAGAAGTGTTGACATGGATGTATGATCGATGATGCTAAATAGATGCCATGGTCATTGAATATCATATACCGGTAATCTATTCATTTCATGAAAATTACTTTGATCTTGTTGAATAAAAAAATCTCAAATCTTAAGTTGTTTCTTTGAGATAATGTTATGAGTAAATGTATATATTCATTTCAAGTCTGTTGAAAGCTACATGAATGTGAAAGTGATAATGTAATAAAAGCAAACTGTGAGCAGTGCATGGAGAGGTGCAGCTACTTTGGCATATTCCGGAAAAAAACGACGGTAATAGCCAGCGAGGCCCAAGAACCCACGGAGTTCTGACTCTGTCATAGGAATCTTCCAATCTCGTACAGCATTTTTCTCCGGATCTGGTGAGATACCTTCTTTCTCGATGATATGACCAAGGTAACGCAATTTCTCCTTAAACAGGTGACAGTTCTTGGGTTTCACTTTGAGGTTGTACTTAATTAGCCGCGCCAAAACCATGTCCAGTCTACTGAGGGTATCTTCAAAGGTCGTACTGAAAACCAGTATGTCATCCAGGTAAATTAGGACTGTTTGAAAGTTTTCATCACCGAGTACCATGTCCATGAGACACATGAATATCATTGGCGCGTTAATTAATCCGAATGTCATATGTAAAAACTCAAATAATCCACCGGTACTGACTCCAAAAGCTGTCTTCTCGACATCCTCTGGTGCAACTGGTACTTGGTGGAAACCATGAACTAGGTCAAGGCTACAGAAATACTTCGCTCCCCGTAACACTTGTAGAGCCTCCTCTATCCTAGGGAGTGGATATGCATCCTTGCGGGTCTTCCGGTTCAGAGCGCGGTAGTCTACACACAGACGTAAACTGTTGTCCTTTTTCCGGACTAAGACGAATGGAGACGCAAAAGGACTCGTCGATTCCCTGATGACTCTTGTTCAATGCTGCCTTCAAATAGTCACGTACCCCTTCTCATTGTTGAGGGGGAACACGCCGAACAGGAACATTATCCTCTAACAGGATACGATGAGCACCCAACGTCAACTTCCGAAGCACTAAATACCTCAGCATGTTTGGACAGAAGAGCTTCCACTTGCTGATCTGCATCCTATCCTCCTTCAAAGTTCACCTTAGAGATCACTTCTTGCGCGAGTGTAGATGTTCTACATTCGGCAGATATTTCATTGATTAATACTTCAGTCATTGACTTGATCGACTTGAATTTCGGATCTACATGACAGTTCCCCAGCACACCGATCATAGTCCTAGGCTGTAGGAAAACATCAGAATCGCCGAAATTGGCTATTTGTACAGGTACACGGCCACTATGGCCAACAGTAACGTATGCAGGACCCAGCGCCAACCCTCTGGGGAGTGGACCAACATGTGATTCTGAATGTTCAAGTAGGGCCTCGTACTTGCATTCTGGCTTGGCAGCTGTTGTTGTCCCATCCACTACTACAATAGTTCGACTTGGAATCTTAACAGGTTTTCTCCCTGCAACCCGAACCCTGTACAAAAGTATCTTTACACTCATCAGCGTCAGTCACTGACATTTCACTGTGGAGGTCAAGCAAATTTGCCCATGTAGACTGAGACTCCTGCACCAGTTTTTGCAAGGAATTTGGCCCGTCAGATTCTTTCAATGTTTCAAATATACAGTTAAAACATTGCTACCAATAACACTCAGAAAATCCTTTTTACGTGCAGCAATAGGCGTATCTAAAGGGTCACGCACCACCAAAAATCCCCTCCGTTGAAACGTACCGAGTGCGGTCACATCAAGCTCAATATAACCCAAATGGGGAACATCCAGTCCCTGTGCTCCGGAGATATGGATGAAAGCTGATACGTCCAGGAGGTCTCCCTCCTGAATAAGATTTTCCTTAGAAACAATTCGGTGACTGTTGAAATCTGTGCTCCGGTGTCTAACAAATACTGCACCTCACTGCGACCAAGCTTCACCAACACTTCAGGACATTTTCAAACAGCTTTCGACAATATTCAACTTATCGTAACGTACATCATCATTTCCTGTAGAAGACCACTCCAACAGGAAATACGTGTCTCAGTTTTGTCAATTTTGGTCTAGTTCTTATTCTATTCACATTTAATGGAATATTTATTTATAAAATCGAGTTTTTAACTTTTAAGTTGAATTAAATGTCAATAGAATCAGAACTCCTCTAACTCCTCTCGCACAATCCCTTGAACAACCTCAACCACTGCCTCAACCCAAAACTGTGATCTTCTCTCTTTCTCTTTGCACTCGTTCAGTTCCTCCTCCATCCTTTTAACCCTACATTCCTTACATACTATTTCAGTCTCCCTCATTCTCTCCACCAGTTCTTCTGCATCCGCCATCCCCATCAGATGTTTCACAATTAGTGCAACTGATCTTTGGGTGTGTGCAGGAATGAAGACTAAACCAAAATGCATTCCCATTCAATATGCGGCAGAAAATCTTGTGACTCAATAAGTCAGATTGCAAGACATTATAGTAACACAGCGTAGGAGTCCCTTATTTTGTCTATCAGGAAGGATCAATACAATCAAGTACGAAGAAGTTCAAGCTTTCCTGTCCATGCTCATAACGCATTCCTGTGAACGGTCGATGTTCAAGCGCAAAAGGAGGCATTGAAACTTCATATCAAACATACCCATCTTCTGTCATCCATCGGTAATTGGGCGATTAACGTACAACCTACGTCCCCTCCACAATGTCCTAGAAGCGAGCCAGTGGTAGGTCAGCGCAACCACGGTGGACTGGCAACAAATCTCTTCCAGCAGCAACTACCGACTTGTGCGTATAAGACACAATGTCCGAGGAAAATTTTTCGTTGCGTTGCGAAGGTTTAATGGACCAGTTTATGTCGCTTGGTGTGATTTTAAGGGGAGATAACTTTTCCAGTCATTGACGTCATGCGGGGCGAACACGACAGCATAACAAAACACATGAAAGTCGCAGCGTTTTCGCAACAATGATGGCGGAGTTACCTTGATATTGAGGGCCATCTATCTCATTGTCCTACAAATTCGTTATGGCCATCAAACGATAATGCATACAGAAATAATACAGTGCCGTTTATTTGTGTATTCACCTAGTTCTGAATCTATCGAAATGTTTAGTTATTTATTCATTTGTTTATCTATTTACTCACCTAATTATATATTGCTATTCATATTATGTGACTGACATTCGGGGCGTGCCTGTTGTTGGGAGGAAGATATATCAAATTATTGCATCGAAAAACAATAGAAAACGAGAATGACTACAAGCCTTCTATTTCATATGATACAGGCACACCGAAGACCACAGACGAGTTGGACAAGACCTGAAACAGAAGACGGATGACGATTACAAGAATACCAACAGCGCCTTGAGTGACAACGCCGCATAGCAAGAACACCCAGAATCAGAATACTCGACCCTAGACCACACCAGACACGCTACCCCTTAGATGTTACCGAATTGACGCCCCAACACAGAATATGATCCTTTGACTTTCACGTAATATAGGACGTAGACCTGCCGTTCTGTACCCTACTACACACTCCAAGCAATTGTTACAGGCACAGATTTCTGGAAGGACCCACCCTGTTCCGAAGGGCGTCGTTAGGGAAGCCGTCTCGAAGAATCCTGAAAACGCCCTGGTTCTCCCAGTTTTTTCTGGACGGCTTTGTGCGTACTATGGGGTACCGAGACAAAGGAATCATCCACGCGATTATAACAAATATTTTCCAGTATAAAAACCAATAACAGACTTAACGACTTGTACATAGCGACTCTTCTCTACTAGTATTTATATTTCCTCATTGTTATTGTTATTCATTATTTAATTATTTATTTTAATATCTAGCGTTGCAAAAGATCTCAAATTAACAAGAAATGTACCGTGAAATTTAAATAAAGCATTGAGTTGATGGGCCGCGAAATCCGTATGGGAAGCGGCCCTTAAACTACAATTTCAATAAAAAAAAAAACGTTTTCGCAATTATTTACGCCACACACAAAAAATCGATCGACGTCGTCTGTCCATAGTACAAGTGTCTAGTCCGTCGTCCATTAAAGAATTTCCGCGTCCATAATCCAAAGACCCCTCACATTATAACATTAGCACCAAATTAAAAGGATAAATCATAGTATACATATAGGTCAATTCCCTGCAAGACAGAAGCGGTCAGCAATTTTCAATGGTGCCAGCAAGACCTCATGATGTCCAAAAAATATCAAATCCGTATCGCTGTTCAGTATTCTTAATCCATATGATATACGTTGTCGTTATCTAGAGTATCATGTATCTCAGTCACGCTTTGATTCTGACTGTTCATATATGAACACTATGATTATCTTGAAATACATAGGTTCATACGGCCCCTAGCCCCGGGTTAAGCGGAATTAGACACACGTTACGAAATGTACCGCCATAGATCTTGCACGCTACGTTCGTATATTGCTATCAGCATGCGATATGTATCGCCAATTTTGAGAAACGTCGAGTGGAGGCGCTTGATGATATAGCCCTGTTTTACAGGTTTCTGCAATATTGTTTGTGACGTTGATCAAAATCGCCACATTTAACACAAGGTCTAGCAAATGCTGCTGGGCGAGATATGTATACGCCATGCATATGCATGTCCCTCTGGAATATTACTCTCCAGATAGAGAGAGTTTACGATGTCGAAATTGTAATCATCTCCTTTGTGGTAAAGTCGGCGAAAGAAAAGGCCCGCTTCATTTTTATGTAATCTATGGTAATAGATTTATATTATAGGGGCATGAATTAAGTTTAAAGATATCCTTCCGCCGTCCGACCAACGTACACATCCTAAAGAAAGAGCTCTTGAGCGTATCCTTGATATTGTCTGTATTTTCTGTTTATCGTGATATTGTTTTCTTTCTTGAGTCTATTACTTTAACAATAGATATGTTACAATACTCTTTTGTATCTGAAAGTGTTATCTTACAGCGTTTTGCTTGTCCCAGTGTCTCAGTTCGCGAGTAAATAGGCAGGAGGTTGTCGGGGTTGTCCTCGAGTGATTTGACTTGATCACTGCTGCGAACCTTTTCTTCTTCTGGGAGACGTCTTAGTTCGATAGAGGCGCTATAATACATTCTTTTAATCACTCTCTTGTTCGTAATGTTTCCGTAAAATATTCTTGACAAACCCTGTTGCAAGGCATGTTAATTTTGTGCCGAGTTCGAGTGCACCATTTCCCGTTAATTTACGGTACGGTATATGTCGAGTTGACAAGAATCGGGTCAGTCTGAAATGGTGAAATCAGCATGAAGACCGGGGTCGGTAAGGGGTGGAAAAATTCTAAAACTGGTGTCTCATTGTTCAATCAAATAGATGTTTATTCCGCTGAAAGCGTAATAATGTTTCATTAATGTAAGAAGCATAAAGAGTGTTGTTTATTCGAGCAAAAATCTCAAGAGAAGCATTGTCTTGTAAACAAAGATGCGTATTTCACAACCTGTGCCCCCCGCACACTATTTGGATCATATCATATTGGTAGGTCCTTCGTCATCTACACCAAGAAAATGCTTTGCCATAATCACTGATAATAAAGATACTTGAATCCTGACCCTGTCGTACGGATGACTTTTGGGTGTCAAACATTCGTATCTAGAATAGTACCCAGCCACTGCGCATGACCCGCTATCTAAGCCCATTCTGATTTTGACTCCAGGGGTGAAAGAGCACGCATACCCAATTAACTGTTTCCCCATTGTTTTAGCAAAAATATATTTATTATCCGGAAACCATGAGAATATTACATTAGTGTGAAAAGAATAAAGATTATCTTACTCTTAATAAGAGAATAAATACCCCAACGAGATGCTATTTGATTTACGGAGAAACTTCACTGCAACCCATCTCCCCCACGGTTTTCATTGTTTTTGGACACGAACCACACTGCCCGGGATAACCTCACTTGAATCACTTGGCAAAATCAGCAGGGGTGAAAGTTGTAACAAAGCTGAACACGAGTTCATATTATTTGATCATATGAATATTTTATACCCGTGAAAACAGTGGCAATATTTCAATGACATAAAAATAAGGTAACGGTTCATTCGAATACAAAACCCGAGAATGAATGATGATGTTGTAATTTGCATGCAACTTGTCTTTCCACCCCCCGTGATCACCAGACTTCATGATTGAGATCGCCCGGGACTTGCGTAGAATTGTTCGAAGCACGTGCTGAGGTCAACATGCTGTAAAAATTATAATGTGAAAGAAATACGTTGCAGACGTCACAGTTCAGGTACAAACTTTTAACCGGTGGCACTTTGTATGCAGCGACAGTGCCAATCTAATTATGGGGTCCGCTAATTGGTCATTCACTTTCGGACAGACTTCTTCACTTTCTATTTCACGCAACTTCTGACATGGCTGAACGTGCTGACCTATTTCCATCTGGGCATGCGTATTTGTCTGACCAGTGAAAACGAAACCACTCCGACCTAAACAATTAACTAGGCCATAAGGAATTAATGATTTATCAAACAACCACGGCCGTGTAAATTAGCCTGCCAGTCGACAAAAGGAGAAAGAGAAAGTGGACGGTATACGCGGAAATATCGCTGTCGCCACTTTTATTTTATTTTCACTTTGTGCAGACAGACACTGCCGACTTGTGAAAGTAAGCTAGCAGATAAAATTCGCCTCACGTGAACGGTGACCATTCGCGTAAAATATGGTTTGCGCAACCTTCACGTAACCTGAACGAGCGTTCGCGTAAAAAAATAAGGCCTGGTATGATACCCATCTGATAAAAACATAGGCCCCACGATAATTTTTCAGATCGGAAAATCAGACGTCTGCGGCATTTATTTTTTTTGCCGTGGATGGACGGTTTTACTACGGCAAACCCTTGCGAGGGCTGCAATTGATACGACATTTAATCACCAGAATATATATATATTTAAGGATGTCCGCTGGTGGTAAATCAAAGTAATTAACTTTTTAAATAATGTGTGTTGTTGTATTCATAATTGTGTAATATGAGGAAAAACAAAGAAAAAATATAGGTTGGTGTGCATTTTTTAGCTGTAGGCAACGTCAAGTGGACTGCCCCATGCTCAATTTGATAACCCAGAAATCATAGGGAATAGCCCTAGTTTTGAAGCATATTCATGAAAAAATCATATAAATAGTATTTAACATTTTCTTATATTCCAACTGTTTGCAGATAATCACATTGTCTATCAAAATTTATCAAATTCGATGGATGTTGGTGTGCAAAATTCTCGGCTAGAAGGCTTTTAAAGGAAATCCCTATATCTTAACCTAGGAAAGGGAGATAATCCAATAGGAAAAACAGGAAAAATGGCTGCCAAAGCCAAAAACTACCAGCGGACATCCTTAAAATAAAATATTTATACATTTTTTTCACTCAAATAGGTACCGGTACTAAACAAGACCGTGTTAGTGATTGTGTGGCTATATACAGTACACTCTAATATTAGTGAAAGCATTATATAGCTAGGCTACTACCCTCCACCACACCATGAAGCAACAACAATAATCTACCAGTATAACCATGAGAATACCTAACGTAAAACTGGAAACCAAAAATAACAATACAAAAAATTAAATATTTAACCAAAAATTATATTC
>JAVTVY010007557.1:0-44015 GCA_036873755.1 Hanleya hanleyi | reverse complement strand
GTCAAACTGGGGCTACGACTTAGGGTTAGATATGCTCCTCTACTATCAGGTTAAAATACATTTCAGCTATCAAAATTATATACTAATGAGACTTTCCTTTCCAAAATGTTGAGTAGCTAAGTTTCAAAGTGGGTTAGGGAGGAATGTTCGTGTATTCCATTGTCAAAGTGGGGTTAGTCGAGTGTCAACCCTGGGTCAGGGAGAGATAGAGATATAGTCCTATGTCAAAGTGGAGTTGTGGAGTAATGTTTGTGTCATCCAGTCTGAAAATGAGGTTAGGAAGGAATTTTGGCGTAGTCCAGTATCAGATCAGGGTTAGGGAGGAATCTACGTGAAGTCCAGTTTCAAAGGGGGTTAGTGAGGAACGTATGTGTAGTTGGTGACAAAACGGGTTTATGGAGGAATGTTCGTGTAGTCCAGATTCAAAGCGGCGCAAGGGAGGAATGTTATTTCAGTCCAGTTTTAAAGTGGGGCTAGAGAAGAACGTTGTGTATTCCAGTATCAAAGCGGGCTCAGGGAGGAAAGTATGTGTAGACAGTTTCAAAGTGGGGCAATAGAGGGACGTGTTAAATGGGATTAGGGTGTGCGGTACATGTGCTTGAGTATCAAAGCAGACGTCAAAGATGTCCATCTGTCAAACTGGGGTTACGACTCGGAGATAGGTATGTTTCTATACTATCAGGTTAAAGTAAATTTCTGCTATCGGAATGATATACTAATGATATTTTCATTTCCAAATCGTTAAGTAGCTAAGCTTGGAAGTGGGTTAGGGAAGAACAGTCGAGTGTCGATGCAAGATTAGAGATATATACAGATGTAGTCCTTTATCAAAGTGGGGTTAGGGTGGAATGTTTGCGTAGCCCAGTCTCAAAATGGGGTGAGGAAGGAATGTTTGCGTAGTCCAGTGTCATAGCAGGGCTGGGAAGCGTCTCCAAAAATCGTTCATTTTTTCGTCGAGAAATTTGAATTTTTTTCTCGATATCGAGAATTTTAAAGGTGAGGGCGAATCGAGACTTTTTATCAGCAAACCTGACTGATTCGCGACGTCGGTGTTCTTTCGCATTACTGATCGGTTTTCATTCGAGAAAATTTTCTCGAGAGAAAAACGATTTCGCGAATCAGTCGAGAATCCTTCGAAAATTGTTCCCAGTGGAGAAAAACCGAGTAAAAAATAATTGAAAGTGAGGCCGCTCGAGTTCACCTAGCCTGACACCATACCTAGCATGTATCATTTCTAAAATATACCAGTAGACTTGGAAACCAGGCTACTCCTTGGAAAGTAGTGTACGGGTGTAGACCAGGGGCTAAGTGGGGATAAGAAGGAATGATTGTGCAATCCAGTATCAAAATGGGAGATAGCAAGGAATGTTCGTGTAGTCCATTGTCAAGCGATGTTAACGAGGAACCTATGTGTAGTAAAGTTTCAAAGCTGGATAAGGAGGAACGAACGTGTAGTACAGTGTCAAAGCGGAGTAAGGGGGAATGCGGGTATAGTCTATTTTCAAAGCAGGATTGGGGAGGGTGGGGAGGGGGGAGTTTGTAGTCCAGCGACATAGCGGGATTAGAAAGGAACGTATGTGTATTCCAGTTTCAAGGCGTGGTTAGGGAGGAATGTATGTCTAGTAACTGTCAAAGTTAGGTTAAAGAAGAATGTTCGTGTAGTCCATTTTCAAATTGAGGTTAGAGAGGGACGTTATGTTTAGTCCAGTATCAAAGCGGGGATAGGGAAGAACGTTCGTGTTGTCCATGTGAAAGTGGATTAGAGAAGAATGTTCGTGTAGTCCAATGTTAAAGCGGGGTTAGGGAGGAAAGCACGTGTAGTCCAGTGTCAAAGCAGGGTCAGGGAGGGACGTATGTGTAGTCCAGTATCAAAGCGAGGTTAGGGAGGAACACATGTTGTGTTAAAAGTGGGGTTAGGGAAGAAGATGCATGTGCTTGAGCATCAACACGGACTTGGTAAGTGAGGTACCAGCACGTGTACATCCAGTGTGTTGAGGCAAGGTTGGAGATTGAGATACATTTGTTGAAGTGTTAAAGTGGGGATAGGAGGTGAGGTACCGCTACATGTAGGTGAGTATCCAGGTAAGTTTGGGGATTGAAGTGGTATATTTGTTCCAGTGTCAAACATAAGTTTGGGGATTGAAGAGGTATATCTGTTCAAGTGTCAAAGTGGGGTTGGAGATTGAGGTATATGAACTAGTCAAGGTCAAATCGGTGTTAACATAGTTGAACTTATTGAATTCTTATCAGGCTCCTGTTTATGTGTTTCACAGGGACAAAGGTTTGTTTGTTCTCATGTCAAAGCTTGGCAAAGGGAGGAAAGTGCATGTACTCGATGTCAGAACTAGGTTAGGAAGAAAGTACGCGTGGTGAAGTGTCAAAACCAATCTTGAACCGTCTATTATGCCATTGCATTCGCATGTAAAGAGAAAAGTAATATTTCTGATAAGAAATTAAGCGGTAAATTCAAAATGACGGTGTCACGGGGGTGTAAACGGATAAGTTGAATATTAGACGTTTTTCTAATATTGTGGCCTTTTTCATGCTGGGTATTGATAACACTAAGTTTTTGCTTTTCATATTAGCTTATTATGCTCTAATGTATCATGCGAAGAAAAATAAATCGAAAATTTGCCAAAAAATTCGACCTAAAAAACATTTGTCGAATATGACGTCACTATAATGTCATCTTTGCGGTTATCATGGATTTTTTTACATTTTCTGGTGAAGCTTGACCTTAAGATATATTCAAATCCTTAACCCAAAGAATAAGAAATATAGTTTGGAAGTGGAGGGGCGAAATGACACCTCTCCAGGCCTGCAGAGGCCTCAAAAAGTCCAGGTCAGATAGAAAAGAAATGTGGATGGAAAATGATCCCAAGTTTCCGGTTTTTATCACAGCTGACAGTCAGTAGGTGTCTTTCTCGTAGCAGGAGTAACACATGTGTATGCACTACAAACTAGCAATATGAAGGTATTCAAAGGTTGTCCGACGGATAAGAGAAAGTGGCAGAAGAGGAAAGAGCAGAACAAATCGACAAAACTAAAAGGTATTCCTGGCATGAATACTTATGGCGATTTTTTCTGCACTTTCCGGCTCTACGACGCGTCATGGAGAGGAGGAGGGGAATGGGAACTACGTTAGTAGTATAGAAAGGTGACGAAGGCTATTATTTTGCCGGGGGGGATAACTCTTGCATCCACCAAGGGGCGCTGTTTCCAGGTTAAAGGTATAGGGGACGCCCCATCGCCTTTCACCTCTGGGGCGCCACCAGCTCAAGGTCACGTGGAGGTCAAAAGTAGTCCCGGCAACCTGTAACCTTTGTATTCCTCCGCGGACAGAACGTAGTCCCATGTCAACCAAGTGACTTCCAATGTTAATGTATGGGGTTTTCCCACAATGTCGTGGGTGATCAAATTCTCCGGCAATCTCCGGCAATCTTCAGGGGCGAGAGGGGTCCCTAGTGTACCGATTGGGTTGTATGAGGTGTGGGGTTGAAATATCGTCATTCTGCGCATGCGCGGTAGACCAAGGGTATGGAAATAGACGTTTTGGGATCTAGGGGAGCCACTAGTGGTCCGATGGGGTTGTATGAGGTATCAATGTGAAGCCTATGTGAGGGGACATCAGGTGGGCTGGGTGTGGGGTTGGAATAGGGTCATTCTGCGCATGCGCAGTAGACCAAGGGTATGGAATACACGTTTTGGGATCTAGGGGAGCCCCTAGTGGGTCGATGGAGTCGTATGAGGTATCAATGTGAAGCATTCGTGAAGGCGCATCCGACGGGCTGGGTGTGGGGATGAAATATCGTCATTCTGCACATGCGCGGTAGACCAAGGGTATGGGAATAGACGTTTTGGGGTCGAGTGGGGGCCCTAATGGACCGATGGGGTCGTATGAGGTATCCATGTGAAGCCTATGTGAGGGGGCATCCCACTGGGTGGATGTGGGGTCGGAATATCGTCATTTTGCGCATGCGCAATAGAGAAAGGGTATGAAAATAGACGTTTTGGGATGTAGGTGAGCCCCTAATGAGCCGATGGAGTTGAGTGAGGTATCAATGTGAAGCCTATGTGAGGGGGCATCCGATTGGACTAGGGTCTCGGCCGTTGTCAACAGTCTGTGCATGCGCAGACAGGGAATTCTGGGAAAAGGGTGTGGACATAGACGTGTTAGGGTTTAGGTGAGCCCCTAATGATCCTATGGTGTCGTATGAGGTATCAGTGTGAAGCTGTCGTGAGGAAGCATCCGCCTGGGCTAGTTTGTCGTTCGTTATCAGTAGTCTGCGCATGCGCAGTCTGGCCGTAGTATAGAAATAGACAGGATTTGTTTTTCATGTCTCGTCATTTAGAACACGATGGGAAGGCTCCCGGAGCGAAACGGTGAAATTTTTGGAAAAAGTTCACCGAGGCCTGGCTAGGCCCATAGGCCTATGCTGCATGGCTATGGAGGTATAGGGCCATACGGGGTGAACGTTTTGGGGTCTAGGTGAGCCCCTTATGATCCTATGGTGTCGTATGAGGTCTTATTTTGAAGCTCCCGTGGAGTTTGTAATGCATCGACTAATGGTTCGTCCGTGTGCAATAGCCTGCGCATGCGCAGTCTGGCCGTAGTATAGAAAGCAGGCATGTTGGGGGGTATGTGGTGGGTAGAGTCAGAATGGCGTGTTTTTAAGTGCAAGTCGCGTCAACCTGCGCATGCGCAGTTGGGTGTAGTAAGTAAAGTGGCCATTTTGGAGGTGCGTGGAGGTGTGTCTGGGGTAGAGAGGGACCATCCTTGGTCCGATTGTGTCGTGGGAGGTGTTATCTTGTAGCTCTCGGGGTGTACATCCCGATTTGAGGTATGTTCACGTCATCTGTGACGTCATCGGTGACGTCTTCAGTGGGAGTAGTAGCGAAAGTGGGCATTTTTGGACAGTGAAGGAAGGCATTTGGTGTAGAGATGGACCATCCATATCTGTCACACATTATACCACATCTTTGTTGTGTTATACCACATCTGTCCTGCATTATACCATATATGTCCTGTATTATACCATACCTGTCCTATGTTATACAATATCTGTCCTGTATTATACCAAATCTGTCCTGTATTGTACCATATTTGTTCTCTATTATACCATATATGTCCTGTATTATACCTAATCTGCCCTGTATTATACAGTATCTGTCCTGTATTATACCAAATCTGTGCTGTATTATATCAAATCTGTGCTGTATTATACAATATCTGTCCTGTGTTATACCATATCTGTGCTGTATTATACAATATCTATCCTGTATTATACAATATCTGTCCAGTATTCTGCAATATATGTTCTGTATTATACCAAATCTGTCCTGTATTATACAGTATCTGTCCTGTATTGTACCATATATGTCCTGTATTATACCATATCTGCTCTGTATTATACAATATTTCTCCTCTATTACAGCATATCTGTGCTGCATTATACCATATCTGTCCTGTATTGTACCATATATGTCCTGTATTATACCAAATCTGTTCTGTATTATACAATATTTGCCCTCTATTATACCATATCTGAGCTGTATTATACCATATCTGTCCCGAATTATACCATATCTGTGCTGTATTATGCAATATCTGTCCTGTGTTATACAATATCTGTCCTGTATTATACCAAATCTGTCCTGTTTTGTACCATATTTGTCCTGTATTATACAATATATGTTCTGTATTACACCAAATCTGTGCTGTATTATACAGTATCTGTCCTGTATTATACCAAATCTGTGCTGTATTATACAATATATGTTCTGTATTATACCACATCTGTCCTGTATTATACAGTATATGTCCTGTATTATACCAAATCTGTGCTGTATTATACCATATCTGTCCTGTATTGTACCATATATGTCCTGTATTATAAATATATGTTCTGTATTGTACAATCGGATAGCCGTTGTCGTGAATAACAACAAGTTCAGCAATGTTCATACAGTTTATTATCCCCAATGTTACATCATACCCAGGCTGGGGGAGCCGCCCTGGGCATGTTTAGTATGTTCACAGCAAAACAAATTGAAATATCAAACACCATGTTTTATTATTTAACGACCCGTCACA
Organism: Hanleya hanleyi; assembly: GCA_036873755.1. NCBI lineage: Eukaryota > Metazoa > Mollusca > Polyplacophora > Lepidopleurida > Hanleyidae > Hanleya > Hanleya hanleyi. Next base: position 37,921 of record JAVTVY010007557.1, on the reverse strand, counting down.
TTAGGTATACAAGTGTTTACTGAGCTTAAGTCCACGATCAGCATGTAGACATATAGAGTATGTACGGCATGTTATGGTATTCATGAGAGCACGGGTGACGCATTCAGCCGATGGGGTGGTCGGTCAGCTTGGTAACGAAAAAGGTAACATTGGTGACCCTCTCCACTGTCCACTTGGTGTTGGGGCGTTGTCGTTGGGCCCATTCCAAGGCATGCACGGTGTCCAGTTTCTCCAGCATCGTCTCTAGCGACACCCAGTTAATGATGGTAAACAGTTGGTCAAATACCTGGATGTTACTGCTCGGGTAAAAGTATCGGACTTGGACTGTCTCCTTATGCTGCAGCACATAACCGAACGCTAGATTCAATCTGAAGGCCATAGTTAGTCTCCAGCAATCTTCAGGGGCGAGAGGGGTCCCTAGTGTACCGATTGGGTTGTATGAGGTGTGGGGTTGAAATATCGTCATTCTGCGCATGCGCGGTAGACCAAGGGTATGGGAATAGACGTTTTGGGGTCTAGGGGAGCCACTAGTGGTCCGATCGGGTTGTATGAGGTATCAATGTGAAGCCTGTGTGAGGGGACATCCGGTGGGCTGGGTGTGGGGTTGGAATAGGGTCATTCTGCGCATGCGCAGTAGACCAAGGGTATGGAATACACGTTTTGGGATCTAGGGGAGCCCCTAGTGGGTCGATGGAGTCGTATGAGGTATCAATGTGAAGCATTCGTGAAGGAGCATCCGACGGGCTGGGTGTGGAGATGAAATATCGTCATTCTGCACATGCGCGGTAGACCAAGGGTATGGGAATAGACGTTTTGGGGTCGAGTGGGGGCCCTAATGGACCGATGGGGTCGAGTGAGGTATCAATGTGAAGCCTATGTGAGGGGGCATCCCACTGGGTGGTTGTGGGGTCGAAATATCGTCATTTTGCGCATGCGCAATAGAGAAAGGGTATGAAAATAGACGTTTTGGGATGTAGGTGAGCCCCTAATGAGCCGATGGAGTTGAGTGAGGTATCAATGTGAAGCCTATGTGAGGGGGCATCCGATTGGACTAGGGTCTCGGCCGTTGTCAACAGTCTGTGCATGCGCAGACAGCGAATTCTGGGAAAAGGGTGTGGACATAGACGTGTTAGGGTTTAGGTGAGCCCCTAATGATCCTATGGTGTCGTATGAGGTATCAGTGTGAAGCTGTCGTGAGGGAGCATCCGCCTGGGCTAGTTTGTCGTTCGTTATCAATAGTCTGCGCATGCGCAGTCTGGCCGTAGTATAGAAATAGACAGGATTTGTTTTTCATGTCTCGTCATTTAGAACACGATGGGAAGGCTCCCGTAGCGAAACGGTGAAATTTTTGGAAAAGTACCATATAGCCCATATAGCTCCATACTGGCTATGGGGATATAGGTCCATCCTGAGATGGATGGCGTTCGTCTCCCGGGGCTCATCTTCACTGGGTCTGACAATCCGCGGCTCCTCTTCAGGGGAAAGTTGTTGCTCAAACCGTAGAGACGGGGCATGAATCAAACACTGATGGCGTCTTAACTGACTGCGTCGTTTGAAGAGTTGATCACAATCCTTACAGTGTTCCGTCGCACCCTCGTGGAATGAGCGTTCGTGGCGCAGTAAATGATCCTTCCGATTAAATGACCGTGCGCAGGTTATACAAGTATACCGTGCATCGTTGTGGGTGGAGGCCTTGTGGCGGTGCAAGTCGTGCAGACGAGTAAACTGCTTCTGGCAAGTTGTGCAAGTGAACATCTTGGTGGATGCCAGAGTGACTGATGGAACGGCCAGGCCGCTTCCCTTTTATAGCACGCTAGCTGGTGATCTATTTTTAGCACACTCGGTTCAACTATCCCCAAGTCGAGGGCCGAGCCGTGTCTCTTCGGGCACCTCCGTGACATCGGTCACCTCCGTAATTACCCGGCTGTTCCCGTGTAAATCCGGATTGGTCTCCGTGTCTCTTCGGTGACTTCCGTGACATCGTCGGTCACCTCCGTGTCTCTTCGGTGACCTCCGTGACATCTTCGGTCATCTCCGTGTTTCTTCGGTCACCTCCGTACCATCAACGATCAGCATGTAGACATATAGAGTATGTACGGCATGTTATGGTATTCATCAGTGCATCAGTGACGCATTCAGCCGATGGAGGTGGTCGGTCAGCTTGGTAACGAACGACCTATTGTTTGTTGGGGTGTTGTTGTTGAGCCCATTCCAAGGGATCTACGGTGTCCAGTTTCTCCAGCATCGCCTCTAGCGACGCCCGGTTAATGATGGTAAACGGTTGGACGAATACCCGGATGTTACTGCTCGGGTAAAAATATCGGGCTTGGTCTGTGTCCTTATGCTGTAGCACATAACCAAACGCCAGATTCAACTTGAAGGCCGTAGTTTGATCATTGAAGATGGCTTCCACGTAGCTGCGTAGACTGGCGAGGTCGGTCCGTCGGAAATTGTAGATATTTGAATAGGGCGATGACGGTAGAAACAATGCCGGATCATGGGCCAATGGCGCCGATAGATGTCACTCATTGGATGGTCTTCGTGTAACAGATCGCTAGGAACATTTATGGGTTCGTCCACGAAGTGTACTTTGCCCTCCACATCGTACAAAATCTGGCCCAAGGTCTTGTTGTCGGAATTTGACTGTTGAATTAGGGCGACATCATGATCGGCCCTCGTGCGATGGATGGGAGTTCTCCCTGTCTCGATATTGGTGCCTCCGGGCTCTTCTATCTGCAAACGTGGCTGCGGAACAGGGTGTCGTGTGCGTTGGTGTCCCAGCAACTGACTGGTCAGTTTGAAAAGCCGACCACATTCTTCGCATGGACGCTTGGGTACTTCATGGCGTGCACGTGTGTGGCTCTGTAAATGATCCGGGCGCGGAAACGACAGTGTACATATCGTACAGCTATACCGGGCGGTTCCTTCGTGCTTGGTAGCCTCATGGCGGCGCAAGTCGTGCAGACGAGTGAATGATTTCGACCTTTGAACGCGGCGCGCGCTAACAATACCGGATAAAATTGCGCGCCGGTGTCAAAGGTCAGTTCCGGTCGCGTGAACGGAAGCGGGAGTGACCTCACAGAGGTCATATGCAAATTTCATTTCCGAGCTTTGAGCTCCATGAGCTCCGATCCAAGAGCTCTGCCACACGGGAGCTCCCACCACCACCACCACCACCGGGCGAGGTCCGCCATCTTCAGTCCATGTCTTTTCGGTGACGGAGTGTGAACATGTTAGCACATGTACTGACCTGTCTTTGGGGTTTTTCCCACAATGTCGTTCACTTCCGAGTCCCTTCGGTCATTTCCCGAAAAGACACGGAGGTGGCCGAAGAGACACGGAGGTGCCCGAAGATGTCACGGAGGTCACCGAAGATGTCACGGGGGTGCCCGAAGATACACGGAGGTCACCGAAGATGTCACGGAGATCACCGAAGAGACGCGGAGGTGCCCGAACATGATACCAGCTAGCGTGCTATAAAAGGGAAGCGTCTTGGTCGTTTCATCAGACACTCTGTCAAGCACCAAGATGTTCACTTGTACTACGTGCTTGAAATCATTCACTCGTCTGCACGACTTGTGCCGCCATGAGGTTGCCAAGCACGAAGGAACCGCCCGGTATAGCTGTACGATATGTACACTGTCGTTTCAGCGCCCGGATCATTTACAGCGCCACACACGTGCACGCCATGAAGTACCAAGCGTCCATGCGAAGAATGTGGTCGGCTTTTCAAACTGACCAGTCAGTTGCTGCGACACCAACGCACACGACACCCTGTTCCGCAGCCACGTTTGCAGGTAGAAGAGCCCGGAGGCACCAATATCGGGACAGGGAGAACTCCCATCCATCGCACGAGGGCCGATCATGATGTCGCCCTAATTCAAAAGTCAAATTCCGACGACAAGACCTTGGGCCAGATTTTGTACGACGTGGAGGGCAAAGTACACTTCGTGGACGAACCCATAAATGTTCTTAGCGATCTGTTACACGAAGACCATCCAATGAGTGACATCTATCGGCGCCATTGGCCCATGATCCGGCACTCTTTCTACCGTCATCGCCCTATTCAAGATATCTACAATTTCCGATGGACCGACCTCGCCCGTCTACGCAGCTACGTGGAAGCCATCTTCAACGGGGCTAGGGGCCGTATGAACCCATGTACTTCAAGATCCTCATGGTACTCATATGAACAATCACAATCAAAGCGTGACTGAGATACATCTTTTTTTTAGATGACGACTCTATAACGAATATTATGGATTAAGAATACTGATCAGCGATACGGATTTGATATTTCTGGAACATCATGATGTCTTGCCGGCATCATTGAAACTGTTGACCGCTTCTCTCTTGCAGGAAACAAGCCTATGTTTATGTATACTATGATTGTCTTTTTGAATTTGGTGCTAATACTGTTATGTGGAAAATGGAATAGGTCTTTGGATTATGGACGCGGATATTCTCTAATGGACGACAGCTGGATTATGAATGACGGACTAGACGCTTGTAATTCAAGTTGAATCTGGCGTTTGGTTATGTGCTACAGCAGAAGGACACAGACCAAGCCCGATATTTTTACCCGAGCTGTAACATCCGGGTATTTGACCAACCGTTTACCATCATTAACCGGACGTCGCTAGAGGCGATGCTGGAGAAACTGGACACCGTGAATCCCTTGGAATGGACCCAATAACAACGCCCCAACACACAATGGGTCGTAGAGAGGGTGACCAATGTTACGTTTTTCGCTACCAAGCTGATCGACCACCTCCATCGGCTGAATGCGTCACTGATGCACTGATGAATACCATAACATGCCGTACATACTCTATATGTCTACATGCTGATCGTTGACGGTACGGAGGTGACCGAAGAGACACGGAGATGACCGAAGATGTCACGGAGGTGACCGAAGAGACACGGAGGTGACCGAAGATGTCACGGAAGTCACCGAAGAGACACGGAGATCCATCCGGGTTTACACGGGGACAGCTGGGTAGTTACGGAGGTGACCGAAGAGACACGGAGGTGACCGAAGATGTCACGGAGGTGTCCGAAGAGACACGGAGGTTACCGAAGATGTCACGGCTCGGCCCTCGACTTGGGGATAGTTGAACTGAGTGTGCTAAAAATAGATCATCAGCTAGTGTGCTATAAAAGCGAAGCGGCCTGGCCGTTTCATCAGACTCATCAACCATCAAGATGTTCACTTGCACAACTTGCCAGAAGCAGTTTACTCGTCTGCACGACTTGCACCGCCACAAGGCCTCCACCCACAACGATGCACGGTATACTTGTATAACCTGCGCACGGTCATTTAATCGGAAGGATCATTTACTGCGCCACGAACGCTCATTCTACGAGGGCGCGACGGAACACTGTAAGGATTGTGGCCAATTCTTCAAACGACGCAGTGAGTTAAGACGCCATCGGCGTTTGATTCATGCCCCGTCTCTACGGTTTGGGCGACAACTTTCCCCTGAAGAGGAGCCGCGGAAGGTCAGAACGCCACTGGTGATGCGATGACGGAGAGCCCGCCTATACCCACAGTTCAGAAAAGCCTGGATATCCAGCCGGACCCCACCGTTACGGTTTCGAGTCATACGCCTGACAACATCGAACATTTTCTGGACGAGCCCATAAATGTTCCTAGCGATCTGTTACAGGACGCCCATCCAGTGAGTGACATCTATCGGCGCCATTGGTCCATGATACGGCAATGTTTCAACCGTCATCGCCCTATTCAAGATATCTACAATTTCCGACTGACCGACCTCGCCCGTCTACGTAGCTACGTGGAAGCCATCTTCAACGACCAAACTATGGCCTTCAGATTGAATCTAGCGTTTGGTTATGTGCTGCAGCATAAGGAGACAGTCCAAGTCCGATACTTTTACCTGAGCAGAAACATCCAGGTATTTGACCAACCGTTTACCATCATTAACCGGGTGTCGTTAGAGACGATGCTGGAGAAACTGGACACCGTGCATCCCTTGGAATGGGCCCAAAGACGACTCCCCAACACCAAGTGGACAGTGGAGAGGGTGACCAATGTTACCTTTTTCGTTACCAAGCTGACCGACCACCCCATCGGCTGAATGCGTCACCCGTGCACTGATGAATACCATAACATGCCGTACATACTCTATATGTCTACATGCTGATCGTTGACTTGAGCTCAGTAAACACTTGTATACCTAATGTGACGGTTCGTTAAATAATAAAACATGGTGTTTGATATTTCAATTTGTTTTGCTGTGAACATACTAAACATGCCCAGGGCGGCTCCCCCAGCCTGGGTATGATGTAACATTGGGGATAATAAACTGTATGAACATTGCTGAACTTGTTGTTATTCACGACAACGGCTATCCGATTGTACAATACAGAACATATATTGTATAATACAGTACATGTATGGTACAATACAGGACAGATATGGTATAATACAGCACAGATTTGGTATAATACAGGACATATACTGTATAATACAGGACAGATTTGGTATAATACAGAACATATATTGTACAATACAGCACAGATTTGGTATACAGGACAGATACTGTATAATACAGCACAGATTTGGTATAATACAGAACATACATTGTATAATACAGGACAAATATGGTACAAAACAGGACAGATATGGTATAATACAGCACAGATATGGTATAATAGAGGGCAAATATTGTATAATACAGCACAGATTTGGCATACTACACGACATATATGGTACAATACAGGACAGATATGGTATAATGCAGCACAGATATGGTATAATAGAGGAGAAATATTGTATAATACAGAGCAGATATGGTATAATACAGGACATATATGGTACAATACAGGACATACTGTATAATACAGGACAGATTTGGTATAATACAGAACATATATTGCAGAATACTGGACAGATATTGTATAATACAGGACAGATATTGTATAATACAGCACAGATATGGTATAACACACGACAGATATTGTATAATACAGCACAGATTTGGTATAATACAGCACAGATTTGGTATAATACAGGACAGATACTGTATAATACAGGGCAGATTTGGTATAATACAGGACATATATGGTATAATAGAGAACAAATATGGTACAATACAGGACAGATTTGGAATAATACAGGACTTATATGGTATAATGCAGGACAGATGTGGTATAACACAACAAAGATGTGGTATAATGTGTGACAGATATGGATGGTCCATCTCTACACCAAATACCTTCCTTCACTTCCACAAAATGGCCACTTTACTTACTACACCCAACTGCGCATGCGCAGGTTGATGCGACTTGCACTTAAAAACACGCCATTCTGACTCTACCCCACACAAGCTTCACGTTGACACCTCCCACAACCCATTTGGACCCATAGTGGTCCATCTCTACCCCAAACACACCCCTCACATACCCCCCAACATGCCTGCTTTCTATACTACGGCCAGATAGCGCATGCGCAGACTATTGCACACGGACGAACCATTAGTCGATACATTACGAACTCCACGGGAGCTTCAAAATAAGACCTCATACGACACCATAGGATCATAAGGGGCTCACCTAGACCCCAAAACGTTCACCCCGTATGGGCCTATACCTCCATAGCCATGCAGTATACAGGGGTAAAAGCGTTCGGTGTCCGGTTTTTCACGTATATTATCGTTCTATTAACGTTTGAAACGCGTTTCAATAGCGTTCTGAACGCGTTTTGTATTCGTTTCGTTTGCTTCTCAAAGAAGCGTTTCGTTTCGCTTAAAAGGCGTTTCACGAACGCGTTTATGAACGCGTTTGAAACGCGTTTTGGAAACGCGTTTTGAAACGCGTTTTGGAAACGCGTTTCGGAACGCGTTTTATTGTTGTTGTTGTTAAATAAGCATCACCGCACCACAGTTGCTTCGTCGGGCGAGAATACTATTTGGTCTTTTTTTTATTTATTTGTGCAATGGTTCGGCGACTGAGTGTTGATCAAAAGCCGCACGGAGTCAAGGTCAGGCGAAACGCTTTTTCGGTTCGGTATCACACGCCTGACTAATCATTTCGCCTGGTACGGCAAGACAAATATTGTTTCGCTTGGTGAACGAAAAGCTTTAAGCTTGCGTTTAAAACGCGTTTTGAAAACGCGTTTCGAAACGCGTTTGTTGTTGTTGTTAAATAAGCATTACCGTCCACACCACGGTTGCTTCGTCGGGCGAGAAAACTATTTGGTCTTTTTTTTTCTTTGTACAACGGTTCGGCGGCTGACTGTTGATCAAAAGCTGCATCGAGTCAAGGTCAGGCAAAACGGGACTTATTGATATCACATGCCTGACTAATCATTTCGTTTGGTACGGGAAGACATATATCGTTTCGCTTGGCGAACGAAAAGATTTAGGCTTAGCGCAATATATAAACGAAACGAATTAAAGACACAGAACGTTTTTACCCTTGTATATTAAAGGCTATGCCACATATATTTATAGCACAGGGATTATAATAGCGGCTGGGGAAAGCCCCGACACCTAGGCTTCTTGGCCTGGTTTGCAAAATAAAAACACAAGTTTGCACGAGTTGAACGAAAAGAGAAACACGTTCGAAATGCGTTTATAAAACGCGTTCACAAACGCATTTATAAACGCGTTTCTATCAGAGCAAACGCGTTTGAAGAGGGAAACGCGTTTTGATAAAATAAAAATTAAGCGATATTAAAAGCGTTTCGTTTCCTATAATCGTTTGGTAAGCGTTTAAAACGCGTTTACATTTCGTTCCGTTCGCGTTTCGTTAGGTCAAACTAAACGAAAATAACCGGACACCGAACGCTTTTACCCCTGTAGGCCTATGGGCCTAGCCAGGCCTCGGTGAACTTTTTCCAAAAATTTCACCGCTTCGCTCCGGGACCCCTCCCATCGTGTTCTAAATGACGAGACGTGAAATACAAATCCAAGCAACCCATATCACAATGAACGTGTGTGAATTTCCCAGTTGGACCTATACCCCATAGCCAGCCTATGGGCCTACCCAGGCCTCGGTGAGCTTTTTCCAAAAATTTCACCGTTTCGCTCCGGGACCCTTCCCATCGTGTTCTAATTGACGAGACGAGAAGAACAAGACCCCACAACCCATTACACAATGAACGTGTGTGAATTTCCCAGGATGGACCTATATCCCCATAGCCAGTATGGAGCTACATGGGCTATATAGTACTTTTCCAAAAATTTCAGCGTTTCGCTTCGGGACCCTTCCCATCGTATTCTAATTGACGAGACGTGAAAAACAAATCCTGTCTATTTCTATACTACGGCCAGACTGCGCGTGCGCAGACTATTGATAACGAACGACAAACTAGCCCAGGCGGATGCTCCCTCACGACAGCTTCACACTGATACCTCATACGACACCATAGGATCATTAGGGGCTCACCTATACCCTAACACGTCTATGTCCACACCCTTTTCCCAGAATTCCCTGTCTGCGCATGCGCAGACTGTTGACAACGGCCGAGACCCTAGTCCAATCGGATGCCCCCTCACATAGGCTTCACATTGATACCTCACTCAACTCCATCGGCTCATTAGGGGCTCACCTACATCTCAAAACGTCTATTTTCATACCCTTTCTCTATTGCGCATGCGCAAAATGACGATATTCCGACCCCACATCCACCCAGTGAGATGCCCCCTCACATAGGCTTCACATTGATACCTCATTCGACCCCATCGGTCCATTAGGGCCCCCGCTTGACCCCAAAACGTCTATTCCCATACCCTTGGTCTACCGCGCATGCGCAGAATGACGATATTTCATCCCCACACGCAGTCCGTCGGATGCGCCTTCACGAATGATTCACATTGATACCTCATACAACTCCATCGACCCACTAGGGGCTCCCCTAGATCCCAAAACGTGTATTCCATACCCTTGGTCTACCGCGCATGCGCAGAATGACCCTATTCCAACCCCACAGCCAGCCCCTCAGATGCCCCCTCACATAGGCTTCACATTGATACTTCATACGACCCCATCGGTCCATTAGGGGCTCCCCTAGATCCCAAAACGGCTATTTTCATACCCTTGGTCTACCGCGCATGCGCAGAATGACCCTATTCGAACCCCAAACCCAGCCCGTCGGATGCCCCCTCACATAGGCTTCACATTGATACCTCATACAACCCCATCGGACCACTAGTGGCTCCCCTAGACCCCAAAACGTCTATTTCCATACCCTTGGTCTGCCGCGCATGCGCAGAATGACGATATTTCAATCCCACACCCACCCCATCAGATGCCCCTTCACGAATGCTTCACATTGATACCTCATGCAACCCAATCGGTACACTAGGGACCCCTCTCGCCCCTGAAGATTGCCGGAGATTGCCGGAGAATTTGATCACCCACGACATTGTGGGAAAAACCCATACATTAACATTGGAAGTCACTTGGTTGACATGGGACTACGTTCTGTCCGCGGAGGAATACAAAGGTTACAGGTTGCCGGGACTACTTTTGACCTCCACGTGACCTTGAGCTGGTGGCGCCCCAGAGATGAAAGGCGATGGGGCGTCCCCTATACCTTTAACCTGGAAACAGCGCGCCCTGGTGGATGCAAGAGTTATCTCCCCCGGCAAAATAATAGCCTTCGTCACCTTTCTATACTACTTACGTTTTACCTTTCGCCAGGATTCAATAGGTGGTGATGAACAGGGAAAACTGTTCATGTTAAAACAACGTGACGCTACTGTCGAGCTCATAATTAGCAACATCTTGGGCCTGACTGAATTCGAAAGGAGATGGTATTGTAAGGCGGGTTTTTGCCCACGGCCAGCCGACTCATAGGAATGTACATTTCTTCTCTTAATCTGTCAATCAAAATTGCAATGTACAGCTTGTCGTCGGCGGCAACTGTCAATCAACGGACTGAATGTTACAACCATGATGGCTTCACATATGTTCGGTACCAAGACTTTATTATTTCACCACGTTGCAGTCGATTTTACATGCACATATTGGAGAATACATACACAATTTAGGCGAATATATTGCCGTTGTAACAGTTAGCGACTGATCGTTCGATATCAACGTTTGACTGACCCGTAATTTCTACACGGTATCGTGTCATCGGTAAACAATATTTATTTTACTTTTAATTGGTTCATAATGATAGCCTAAAATCTTATTTCAGACATACTGAATGCATTTTTTTTTACAAAAATGAGAAAGATTGAAATAACTTGTCGACGTCACACATGTTGACCTCCTGGGATTCGAAATCGGTAAAAGAAAATTTTCGAGGCGCTTGTGATCCAACGGACGTATCCACTACACATCGACATACGAACAATTGTAACAGGCGCTATTTTGTCACTTTAATCTACTTACGCAATCGTATTAAAACTTCACATATTGTGTACTTATATTTTCTCTTGCCGTTATATTAAAACCTAAGTATTTTTAGGACATTTTATTTTTTCGATTTTAACCGCACCACGTGTAGGCCAAAATCCCACCTTATTGTACCATCACCTTTTCACATAATGACTCGAAATTTTTACTCAGTTACTCATCAAGTTTCGACTTAATCACTTGAAACTTGCTGGTAATTCATGGTAAAGGAAAAATCAACTCAACTCAGACATAGCATTTCATAAATTTCGACTCACATATCGACATTTCAAAAAGAAATTCTCACCATGACACCATGATACTGCATATGTCATTTCGCGTATTTAAGAAAAATCGATTGCTGTCTAGATTTTGAGGCTGCAATATTCATGATTCTTATTTATGCAATTGGTGCCGTTGGTGTATGTATGTAAACATTTCGTAGTTTAAATATTTCCATCCTCAAGAAAGCAAGTGTACATTGGATCTCATGTTTTCCTACGTTAGTTTTGTTCTTCGTGGACTGTTTTTTCTCTTCTTTTTCTGCTTTCTTGTTTCATTTTCACTCGAGTATAAAATGACTGGTCATGCGATCTTGCCCATTAAGTCTACGAAATTATCACAAGATGTAGTCGAACCGTGACTTCGACCGTATTTGTTCTGGATCTTCTACTCTGTCAGGCATGCTAACTTGTTTATTCAGATATGCGCGTGAAGTTAAAAAAATAAGGATTCATCTCTACCTCTATTATGTAATATCATATTTTATTTACCTAATATGCCAATTCGCACTGATCATCGACCAAACCCATATGCAAGCTACCAAGCTACATGTACATCGATTACAAAAAGCAATTATTCCAAAATTGACAGACATGAAATTCGTGTTTATATCGATATTATGTAACTTGGATTAACATGACGAATGGCAAGTATGCATGATCGAACTGTTAAATAATACAATACATTCAAAGGCCTTCACTGTGATCAGACCTCGTTTGTTCTGTAAACTTATATTGTATGGAAACGCATATTTCTCGTAGATTGTTGTGGTTGTTGCATGGAACCCATCTATATAACACCAGCCTGAGTGTGTGATTCCATTCGCAAGTGTCCGATTTACAGCCAGATGTGTATTCGATCGTTTATTGTTTGTTACCGTTACGGTACTTCAGTAATTAGAAGCACCTGCGACTTTATTCTTCGGAAGCCCGTCAGTCGATTTCATAATCACACGTCTATTGCAACTGGCAATTTAAATTATACGTATTGATATTATTGTTCTATATGTCTCAAGTGATGGGTGTGCCAAGTTTGGTGCTTTGGTCCAGCGTGTCACGATCTTCCCAAAATATGGCCCTAAGCCACCTCACTATATAACATACAGTTTCAATGTGCAAATGTATGTACGCTAATTTAGCCTGCTGTCCGTTAAAACGCTATGACTAATAACACTCATTTATCACATATTTGCTTATGATACTGGACATTTAGCTCCGTTGACACTATAGAATGGCACCGTTCCATATCATGATATGGATTTCTGCCCTCACGCGTGGGCCTGATATCGGTTATCCGCCCTTGGGTCGATATCGCGCACAGGAATGGTTTCCCTCGAGGAAATCGCTGTATTCTCTCTGTAGTCTTGTCGAGCGCACTTTTGTGCTTTCACCTGAATCTTTCTATGTAGTAACATTTCACGAGGTATGCGTAGTAATTCGATAATCAATCTTGAATTTCAAATTTTTCTTGACAACATATATCGCGCTTTAACGTCTTGTGTAGCACCAAAATGAGACGAAGAAATTTCTCAACAATGACTCCATTTTACGGAGGGTCCAATTTTCGATGAAACAGTTTCATGTACAAATATTTGTTTTGTCAATTACAATGCTATCATTCATCTTTAAATATGTGTTAAATATACCCATTTCCATGTCGTCCGTGGCATCAGCCCTCGACCCCCATATCAGTTCTCGGGCCTCCGGCCCTCTGGCTGATATTAAGGTCTCGGGCTGATACCAGGTGAGGACCGATATGGAAATGGGTATACAATAATCTCTATATATCAATAGAACAGTCCCGAGATGGAACTCTCTACCCCCAAAAGGCGCGAAACAATGTCATTGCTCATGTGACGTCACGCTGAGGTTAGGTAACGATCTAATTCTCAACAATGACAATGCTGTATTATTTTATTCACGGAGCTAAACAGGCGATGACTTCTGTTTGCAAATGCCTATTGAACTCCGAAACAATAACATCTTCAAATTTGTTTGGATTTTTCAGTATTTTGAAAGCCACAAAGGTAATTATTTTACGATTTTTCAGGTACAGCCAATGTTAACGCATTGCCCGGAGCCTGACCTCGGCCCGACGTCACTTTTCGCGCCTTTCGTGGCTAACGCGTTCTTTCTCGGAACTGGCCTATTGTATATTGTTTCTTGTTTGTGTCGTGTTTGGCATGTAGGTGAATTCATCCAGCATGGAAGTTCTTACTCTTTCTCAATCTACCCTCTCCTGCCATTAAGTGAAGAAGTTTTGCTCACAGCCATGTTTTATTGCAATAATTTCAATATATATTTATTTTTTTACAAGGAAAGTAATTGATAGGAAAACAGTAAAACAAACCGTTAAGGATGGTGGTTTGAAGGTACGGGATATTAACTATACTATAGAAGCACAGACGATATAAAGGAGTGAGTGAGTGAAAGGGTTTAACGTCGCTTTCAAGATTTTTTCAGCTATATCACGCCGAGGAATGGAAGGGAGGGGAGGGAGAGAGGCGGGGGTACCTACTTGTAACAGAGCAGATCTAATGCTGCCATTTTATAGTGCTGTCCCACCGAAATATCCTGCCGTAGGCAGACATGACACCCCACTCAGTCACATTATACTGACACCGAGCGAACCAGTCCTTGTTCTATCCAGAAGATCAGAAGATATCAAGGATTAGACGGGTGGTTGGGTGGGCACAGGTTCCTGTTGCTTCAATACACCTTGTTGAGAATCAACAGGAACTTGATAATGTGGTAATGTGGAAAGGTTTAATCGGACCGTCAAAGGTTATATGTACAAGTATTTTATGGCGGTACATCACTATGCTCCCATTCAGACAGCCCCACCCAAGTCACCTAGCGCAACGAATCTCATATCCATGCCTTTTCGTACCCCAGCCAACCCCCTACAAGGCCCACGTCCATATAAATTCAAGCATGGTGACCAAGTGCGGGTCAGTAAAGTCAAGGGCAAGTTCAAAATATCTTATCTCCTCAACTGGAGAGACGACTAATTTGTGCCCACACGGTGCCTATCCCATCAACTCACGATATATAAAACGGAAGATCTTCAAAAAACCAATGATAGGCACGACTTGGAAAAATCCACAGCAAATTACTACACCGTCGAACGAATCGTGACGACCGAACAGCGCCGAGGACAAATATATCTCTCATGAAGTAGCAAAGCTGGTCGAGTTATTTCAATTTGTGGGTCCTCCCCAACCAAGTGAAACAGATAATACAGACTGTCTGCAGGAATCAGGGTTCGGTCTATCTCCAGACATGGGCAGAGGGCGCTGACACTTCAAACCCAAAAAGGCCAAGTGGATGCTTTGAAACTCTTCGCCCGTGACGGCAAGTCAGGTGGATCGCCCGTGACGACAAGCCACCCACCACCAGCGGTACCTCCTAAACCTCTTTGGTTTTCACGAAAGCAAGTTACCACACTGAAGGATACAACTACAGCCATGGATCCCCGATAGAAACATCCCTTCATCGGTCTCCTCGCGGAACCGACGGGGTGATGCATTTCGTCCACAAGCATTGAGCCAGGCTTTGCGTGCTGCTACGGAGAATGGAAGACGGCATATGCGACGATGACCCACGACACCTTCGTGGTAAGACTGTCCACGCTGGTCGACTTCGGATGAGACATCTTGGTTGTCCTCGATGGTCTCATTGTGAAAACCTATGATCGGGTGACGTAGCTCTTTACCAAAGACAGTTTTCAAGGGCGCTTCTGCGTCATCCACACCGCGCAGGATTTGTTCAGTAAATCACAGAAGATCTTTATAGGCTCACTACCTAGCGGAGTTTAGAAACCCCGACAAAATGTGGCTTCTCCCGCTTGATTATGCTACAATGAAGGGGGATAATGAAATAATTAATAGGCACTCTCTCTCTCTCCCTCTCCCTCTCTCTTTCTCTCTCTCTCTCTCGGCAAGCAGGTGGGCACAAGGAAGAGGGTACAGCTACGCCTAATTTGGTCGTCATCATCGTTCTTGGAACGGGGCCAATCTTCGTTTGCTGTCTATGTGAGATTGGACTCGATATCTTAAAAGGCAATATGGTGCTGACACTTCATTTTCGCCAGGCCTGATCTCCGAACTTTTATATGATGAAGGTAGTACCTTACCAGTGTGATACAAACAACTATATGGACTATTATACCACAAACGCCGGGAGTGGCCTACCTGTATTCATCGGCACACATATTCAACCGGGCATCAGAATGAGGAGCGTGCTCTGAATCATCGTCAATACCTTCCTCCCACTGGTGAGAAAACAAGTTGTCCGATGTGGTGTACAAGGCCTGGGCGATGTACTTAGTGGAGTTCTCGTCCGACAAGCAGTCAGACACTGAAACAAAGAAGCAGGAGGTTTCTTTAGTCGCCCACGCGAATCGAGTCATAGAGAATAAAACGCCTGCATCAGTCGACTTCCAACCAAACGATGACGCAGATAGAAGATCCTGGGCATCCGACGTTGCCCTTTCACCAACAGCGAATTTGATTTTTGGACCTTACCGACGAACTTTGGGTTTGGCATGTACTTGAGAGAAGAACCGAGCGAATACTTTGGCGGATAAAGACGGCCTCTCATCCATCGTCGGATATCCCGACTCAGCTGATCCTTTTGATCTAAGTGTATGGACTTGAGAAGGCCTTGTGTCGGAGAATTCCCCCGGTTATGGTTTATACCGGGTTGAAGCGGTTGACCTGGAGTTCCACATTGCAACCCGGTTTAAATCGGTTGTACAGCAATAGATGGGTCACTAGCATCATAAAAGGGAACATTCTGGCTCGACTCAGTAGAGTGATGGCAGAGTGTGGCATATTCTTTAAACATCCAGATAATTGAGCCACCATCAAAGTGCCTTCCAGTCACGACGCTGTCGTCCACTACAGCTGTAGATCCCGATGGAGACCTTTAGTCGGTTGGATAATTTACATTGCCATCAATGGTTGTTTCCATAGGCCAGTAGCAAAGGAGAAATGCGCGGAATATGTACACCACTCCAAACGCTTGAGTCAGTTGTATCATCAACGGGTCACACATGGCAGGCACTCTATACCCCAGACACCTTTGCCTGTTGAACAGCTCTTAACGGCCAGCATCCAGACAGAGTGACCGCCCACCTAACGGGTTAAAGGATCCGTAGAGACAGCGTCGAAAAGTCAACCTGTCCACATTCCACTCACTATACCTGTACGATCTGCTCGAATTACAAGCGTCTGGTCCGTCATTCATAATTCAGCCGTCGTCCCTTAGAGAATATCCGCGACCATAACCCCCACAGCGATGTCGCCCTGTATGCATGTACGATCTGCATCGATACATGTAAACTTGTTTTTCGCATGAAACATTCACGCGGCAATCATCGGTTATTCCATGGACCACCGACCGAGCCATTCGAAGACTGGCACACTGACGAAGCCCAGGACCATCCATCCAACGGGTCGAGTAGCCTGGCCATCTGCCTTCTACCCAACGCTTGATCGAACCTGGGAACAGCGAGCAGCCATGCCATCCCACGCTATCAACGAGGGTCACGTGCATTTCGTGGATGACCCTCTGGATGTACTCAGCGAGGCATCAACGTACACCCATCCATTGAGTGAGATGTACCGGAGTCACTGATCTACGATCCTACGATGTTTCCAACGTCATCGCCGTATTCAAGATCTGTACAAATTCCACATGAAGCACCGCCCTGTCTGAGCATGTCGAGGCGCCCTTTACCGATCAAGGCAATATATTTCGACCCAGTCTAGCCTCCGAATACATCCTTACAGCATACAGAAGCAGATTAACTTCGGTATTACTACCCGAGCGCCTATATCCGTGCTTTGGACCAACCCTTCACCATAACCAATTATGTATTGTTGGAAACAGTCCTCGCCTAAATGAACACCTTGGATCCGTTGGAATAGGCCCAGAGGCAACGTCCAACAACCAAATATGCTTGGAGATGGTGAACAATATCACGTGTTCATCACAAAATTGACAAGCCACCCCTCCTTCTGACGGTGATGGATTTAACGCAATAACTCCCATTGAGCGAGAATGGCCGACACAGAAAAACATACTCAGAGCGCCTCCTCGCTTGGGTATTATGTAATATTGGGGCTAACATGCAATTCTGTGTTAATGATGTTCCCTCGTTCAAACCTTTTGGACTAACGAATCAGAATAGAGCTAACTATTGTATACACCCGTGGAGCTACGTGTTTGTGTGTATGCACTTGAATGTGTGCGCAGAGGGAAGTGTGCGTGTATAGGGCGGGATGGGGGCGGGGAGGTGTTGGCCGAGAGCAGATAAGCGTCAGTTATGGATCATTCCAATTTCTATAACTATACGGCCGATCAAAATGTAAATTTGAACTAAAGTCTGTCCATTTTAATTAGTCGTCTACTTTGGAGCTTGCCAAAAATCAGTAGTTAACTCTGCAACAATTTTCTTTTTTGCAGCGTGTAGAACAAACTGAACTCTACAAAATGACTACCATTCCTCCATGATATCGATAATATATCACGCTTGAAATAACTTTATCATTCACTCCATATAAAACTCCAGTACAGTTGTTTATGCATCGGGCCTCAATTACATAGAGAGACGTCATAATGTATTCATACTCATTGGCACAAAGGTCATTAATGCCGAATACAGTAATAACGGGCGGTTCGTGAGAGTGTCGCATATATTTCATGCCCAGTGAAATTGCAGAACGATAAACCGCACACACCTCTATGACCATACAAAGCATTGTTGACCTTTGTGCTAGACAGCACGAATACATTATGACGTCTCCCTATGTAATTGAGTCCCGGTACATGAAACAACTGTACTGGAGTTTTATATGGAGAGAATTAAAAAGTTATTTCAAACGCGATATATTATTGATATCACGGGGAAATGGTAGTCATTTGTAGAGATTTATTTGTTATACACGATGCAAAAAAGAAAATTTATGCAGAGTTAACTGCTGATTATTGACAAGCTCCAAAGTAGACGACTAATTAAAATAGACAGACTATAATTCCAAGAATCCTTCAATTGCACAGTTAAAACTTTTGTTATACGATTTATTTTTATTCTATTGCTAAATCTTGTGGAGCAACTACGAGAAGCGGTAGGTAGCCGATTCACTCACGTACTTTGGCGTGAAAATTTACTCGACTCGAGTGTTGGTCTTAAATTAGGACTTAAACAAATCTTTGCTTTCTCTGTACAAATCCATTCGTATTAAACCTGATGACAATACGCATAAACATTGATAGCAAATATTCACTCGTTTTTGGCACTAAAATCGAGGACCAGGAATTCCATCTCTGCCGAGATTGCTTTGAAAATGGTTACAATCGTACACGCACGTAATTCACCTTGTCTTTTTCCAAATACCAGTAAGGTCGAACGTCTTTCTAATCTATACAGTGAAACCTAATTATACCGACCGTGCTTGGGACCAGAATTTAGTGTCGGCCTTGGCAAGGCCCAAAGTACAGTAAAACGTGTGTATACCGACCTTGCTTGGAACCAGATTATAGTTTTGGGCTTGACAGGATTCTGGTTTATCAAGGTTCAAAGTATAGTGAAACCTGTGCGTACCGACTGTCCTTGGGACCAGATGATAGTTTGGGGTTGACAGGGTTCTAGTTTATCAAGGTTCAAAGCACATGTATTTGTTAGGTTAATGTAACAGCCCTCTCGTAACTTTTTCAGCAATATATGCTCTACGAGCTCTGTGCTAGCTCTGAGCTCTATGCCAATTACTTGTAAATGCTATATCAAAATATTAAATATGAACGATGTGTGTTGTTAGAACGAAGAACGGAAGAATATGTGCATCGTTAATAGTCTCTCTTTCGCAAGACATTGTGGATGTCAGTGCCACAGCATCAGGATCAGTCCACTGAGGGTGGTTATCAATGTGAGGCCAAGAAATATAGCTGATCCCGGCGTCATCGCTCGTGACCCATGACCCGGGAATCGTCGATGGAAGTTAGTCCAGTGATAGTGGATGATAGCACGCCTCCGCTTCGAGTCGACTTTCGCGAGTACCGCATCTTTGAACCCCATCAAGATGCGTCATAATCTGTCGTTATCTTCATCAGCTCCAAACATAGTCCTAACCACCGCTGGTTACCCAAAACGAATCCAGTATGCTGTAAAATGCGAGTCGAATGAGGATAGATCTCTGCCATGGCTCAGGAACAGTGGAATGGGAATTTGTTGCTTCAAGGTGATCTCTACTACTCCCGCATTTTATATGCGCACAATGACAACATATCACGACCAAAACATTCATTACACAACGAGAACGTTCCATATTACCCTCCCACCTTGGACCAGTATGGACGACTAGTCACACTTTACACACAAGGTTACAGCCTACAGACACTTACGCAGTTCCAACCTGAACTGCGCTTTATCTACTACTCATCGCGTCAAAACCACACCACGAGCAGGGCAATTTATGACTACATCACGAAAGATTCAAGACGACAGCATGCCTGACCCATTTGGACACAGAAGGGTCCTAAGACGCCCAAACACACCCCCAAAATGCCATCGACTGCGCATGCGCACCATGACGTTCCCTCCAGTCAAAACCACGCCAGTCATAGTATACGTCGCTTCAAGGCGAGATCATACACGACAGCGTTGAACCAGGTATGGCCCCTAATTCGCTCAGGGTGCACTGAACTGTTTCGTACAAAAAACGAGGGAGTATCCCAATGTTTATAGAGGTCACAGACTGGAATTCCCCACAAAACTTGATTTAAAATTGAATATGCCATTTTTTTTAGATTATAATGACATAAATTCAGCCTAAAGGTTGATAGAAAATCAGAATGGATGAATTAAAATAAAAATTATGAGATTCAGTGATGAATTGGTGATGACATCATGCACTTCGGATCGAGGCTATTCTCTGGGCGCCATATTTGTAACTTTGACAGATTACATATCACGTCAAAATCAAGCTGGCGATGGGCAGAAAATTGCCACTTTTTTCAAAGCTGCTGGAGTTACTTAACAGAGTCGTGGTGAATATAAACATCTCATTTGCGTAGTGGATACCTGAGCCGTCAGCTGAAGTTGATGTATTTTGTGGAAAAATGAGTGCACATGTCAATGTTGTTGTTGTTGCTGTATACAGGTCAGTGAGTAAATTATTTTTTTCAACACTCAAATCTTTTGGCCTCAAAATATTTCTGAGATACATAGAATTATTTTGATATATGAATTATGAATAGGCTCTGTGTTTATGGCCTCCTCTGAGCAAGATGCCAAATGTAGGCCTTTTCACAGCAGTCTCTCAAGATATTACTGTATAGAGCCACCTCAAACACACCCTTGAGCATCCTAAAATGCAATCGTTCTCTGCTAGGACTCAACTGCACAGGCGCAGCATAACATCGTTTCAGGTGAAAACCATACCAGTCGCCGTCTACATGCCGAGAACTTCAAGACAAGATCATGCACGACCATTTGGACCACTAGTGAGGTGGCTTAGCCAAAAGATCGTGACACGCTGGATCAAAGCACCAAACTTGGCACATCCATCACTTGAGGCATACAGAACAATATCTGAAGGGTTGCCCATTACTTTGGATCATGTGACGCCCTCTGGCCCCCAAAAGGGCATGTAAGGGGAAATATTATCAATGCAAAAATAAATGGAGTCCTCGGCCCGTGTAACACTTGTTAATTTAGCTATTCATATCTCAAACTTAAAAGTAGAAAGATTGAAATTGGAGCGATAAGGAAGAGGTGAGAGAAGTTGACGACGTCTGGTGACTAAAACGCAACCATATGACTCAACAGGAAAGCTTCCATCGGCACCAAACATGCAGACCCATGAATACGGTGGACGTAGCCTTAGTATCTCAGCCGCGCTTTTACTGTAGCGTTTCATGTGAAGATTATGAAGTATCCACTCGGACCCAGCACCGGCTTAAGCGGAATTAGATACGCTAGCTCGGGAGCTGTGATGACAGATCAGCTCAAACAAATAACTCATCGGATGTTAATGAGCATCGAGGACGTCTGATGGAGTAAACGCTTCAACATGGGATAAACCTGGTAAATACAAGAATACCCAGAAAAAATAACCTGGCCAGCCTTGAGCATTTCCATTTCTTTTTCCCATTTTACGAGATGGAAAGCTGAATTGTCAAGTTTTACATGGATAAGGGACGATTGTTTCCTTTTACACAGGCAATTATGTAAACCTAATTGGTTTAGGTGGTTTCAGCCACCCCACTTCCTTCTCAGAGAACTTTTCCCTGGTGCTCCAAAATGAAGAAATGTTGAGAGCTGTAACTTAGCGCATTTATAGCTTATGATATTGAAGTTATTTTTGAGCCTGTAGCATAATACTCGGAGCAGAGCATCATGAGTAAATTAGAAATTGATGACATTAGGGTGTAACTGGAAAGTTCTGTTTTCCTTCAAAATTAATGTGCTTTGTTTTCGTAAAAGTACCCAAAAGTATTTTTTTCTCTCGAATAAATGATTATTTACTAATTAACCAGGGAGTTTCTCAGCGAAGAAAATTGCGCAAATAAAAAATTGAAAAAATCGGCCCGAAAAATCGACCACAAAATGGCTTATTTTTGGAAAATGATGTCATCATGGCCGCCATTTTGGATTTTGTGACATTTTCGGGTGACGCTTGAACCAGTGATAAAGTGTAGCAGGTTTCAGCTTCTCAGCCTTAATGATAATAAAAATAACGAAGATGTTTGGAGGCTAACTATTCTTTAAATAACAATTTGCCCCATCAGATGCCTTTTGGGGGGGCAGAGGGCATCACATAGCCCACAGCAACGGGCAACCCTTCTGATATTGTTCTATATGTCTCAAGTGATGGGTGTGCCAAGTTTGGTGCTTTGGTCCAGCGTGTCACGATCTTCCCAAAATATGGCCCTAAGCCACCTCACTACACAGGATGGTCCCTAAATCACCCATACACACCCCTGCTCACCCCCAAAATTTTATCTTGCTCTACTATTCCTCGACTGCGCATGCATCACTTCCAATCGAAACTACGCCAATCGTAGTTTATTCCACGAGTGCATCAAGAGGCGACACTACACAACCCAGGATGGTACCTAAAGCGATCAAACACATCCTTGCGCACGCCAATCGAAGTCTACTCCACGAGACCCAACATGACACGGTTGGACGCAACATCAAAGGGGTGGTGGAAAACGATGCCGGCTTACTGACAAGAGGTTATATGACCCCGCAGACAAATATACTGACAGCATATTTCTAAAATATCACAAGTACCAAACGCGATAATGTGATGACAAGTATTCCAGTCTTGCTTTTGTAGATATACTCTATTGTCAATATTGGACATATTGAATGAAATGACCACACGGCCTCTAGCACTGGCTCGAGCGGTATTAGATACCAATATTCAGGGCGATAATGTAATAGCCCTATCTGTTGGAACATGATGAACTATGTGACCGCCAGATAGTTAAAAAACGCCCAAACCAGGGAGTATTTATTGAATGCAAGTTCGTAATGAAAATAAATACCAGTCAGATATGATCCATCTAGACATTCAAGTCCATTTTCTCGCATTCTTAAAAAATATTCGGAGATTATTTTGTCATCCACCCGTCATAGTGGAGCAATATGGTGAAAATATTGTGCACTTCGAGGTAAAAGCACGAAACTTGGCATAGTAGTAGCCATTGATTACCCGATCAATATCTGATAAGGACCCACACAATTTTTTTCCAACATGGCCGCCAAATTCAAGATGGCCGCCATAATAATGGCCAAATACTGAAATTACCTTAGTTCATTGTTTGATTTGTGTCAGAAGCCTAAAACTTGGCATGATGCCAACTAGTGGTGTCTCCATCATTTGCCATTTAATGTTTCGGGGTGTTGACTACGATTTGAGGGATGTTCACGTCATCTGTGATGTCATTGATGCCGTCATCAGTAGGAGTAGCAGCCAAAGTAGGCATTTGGGGGGTGTGAAGGAAGGTGTCTGGGTAGAGATGGTCCATCCGTGGTCCGAATGGGCCGTGTGGTGTGTCAACTTGTAGCTCTTTGCATGTAGACGACGAATGGTATGGTATTTAATGGAATTCGCATTGTGCTACGCATGCGCAGTTGGGCAGTAGTAACGAAAGATGTCATTTTTGACGTGGGAAATGTTTGGGCAATCAAGGGACCCATATTTGATCCAAATGGACCGGTTGGGGTATCCTAGTGAAACTTTCGTGGGGTTGAGTCAGACTGGCGTGTTTTTGATTGGAAGTCGCGCCAATCTGCGCATGGGTAGTTGAGGTGTAGTAAGTAAAATGGTCATTCTGGAGGTGCGCATGGGTATATTTGAGCGATTGAGGGACCATTCTTGGTCCGAATGCGTCGTGTGAGGTGTCAAAGTGAAGCCCTCGGTGTGTAGACCACAACTTGAAGGATGTCCACTTCGTCTGTGACGTCATTGGTGAGGTCATCAGTAGGAGAAGTAGCCAAAGTGAGCATTTTGGGGGTGTGAAGGGAGGGTTTTGGGGTAAAGATGGACCATCCGTGGTCCGAATGGACCGTGTTGTGTGTCATCCTGTAGCTGTCTGCAAGTAGACAGCGAATGGTATGGTTTTTGTTGGAAGTCGCATTGCGCTACGCATGCTCAGACTATAGTCCAGTATAGTGGTGGGCAGTAGTAACACCAAGATGTCATTCAGGGCGTGCGTGGGAGTGTGTTTGAGCGATTGAAGGACCATTCTTGGTCCGAATGCGTCGTATGAGGTGTCATTGTGAAGTCCTTGTTTTGTAGACTACGACTTGAGGGATGTCCACGTCATCTATGACATCATTGGTGATGTCATCAATAGGAGATGTATCCAGAGTGGGCATTTTGGGCGTGTGAAGGAAGGCGTTTGGGGTAGAAATGGACCATCCGTGGTCCAAATTGCCCGTGAGGCGTGCCCAACCCCCATCTTACGGCATGGACGCACTGAGTGAGTGCGCGCGCGCGCGCGTGTGTGTGTGTGTTTGTGTATGTGTGTATGAACATCGTGCTTCGTTAGTCGTTTCTCTTTCGGAAGACATGGAGGCTCTGAAGAGCCGTTCTCTTCTGTCGCTGGAAAACAGAACTGTCATAGCCACAGCGTCAGGGTCAATAGAACAAAGACCATTGCGAGGTCCACGAGCCGTCGCTGGTTCCGGCGTGAGCGATCGGGGTCCATAGCCCGAGCATCAAGGATGGCTTTCATAGTCCAGTATAGTGGTGGATAGCACATTTCGCCATCGAGTCGAGGACCGCTTCTGTGAACTCTTCCAGGATCTGGTATCACCCCTCGTCGCCATCTGCAGACATGGACCGAACCACTGGTAGATACTTCATGTAGGAAGCCATTGTCTGAGTCTTTGTGCAGCTGAAAAGGCTGAAGTCTAGACATATTGTTGTTCCCAGACTTGGCTATTGTATTCATTGTCTCGTGATTCTTACATGGAGTATGAACCGAACCATTGCCCGGTAACCCATGAGTGAGTTAACCACGGTCACATGCTGTAAAATGTGAGTGGCATAGGGATGGGTCTCCGTCATGGCTCTGCAACAGTTGGAATGAGGGTGTGGGGTCCAGAGGGACGTGTTTTATAGGCGATATCCCACATGTGCGCTTATACGTAGCTCTACGAGTCCGTGATAAGTACTATTCTGATTGGTTAGTCAAATAAGAGAACAACAACAACAACAAGGATTACAGGTCAATCATTTTATTATCCCCTCCATCAGAGCACACCCACGCTGGGGGAGCCGCTATGGATGTGTTTACTATTCACTTATGCTATTGTCCGTGTCTTGGCCGCATAGTCAGCTGCTCTTCTCAAATCAGAAGTTAATTGCGCTGATCTCAGACGGCTCTTGTTCAAGCAGACGCCGACCATGAGAATAAGTATTAGTGTAAGTCATGAATATATGAATATGACTATATGCAGGCGCTTTCAAAAACCGATCCATTCAAAGCCCGTTCCTTCTCATTCACCAAACGCTATATAGACGATCTTCTCGCTGTGGATAATCGCTATATTAATGACTCAGTGAAGGATATATATCCACCTTCACTGGATTTGATGGAAACTACAGATAGCCCTACAGGCACGTCTTATTTAGATCTCTATCTCTATAAAAATGAAGCGGGCATTCTCTCTCGTCGACTTTATGACAAAAGAGATGATTACAATTTCGACATCGTAAACTATCCCTTTCTGGATAGTAATATTCCAGTGGGACCTGCATATGGCGTATACATATCTCGCTTAGTAGCATTTGCTAGATCCTGTGTTAAATGTGATGATTTTAATCAACGTCACAAAACATTGTTGCAGAAACTTATAAAACAGGGCTATTCCATTAAGCGCCTCCACTCAAAGTTTCTC
Source organism: Hanleya hanleyi (assembly GCA_036873755.1). Classification (NCBI taxonomy): domain Eukaryota; kingdom Metazoa; phylum Mollusca; class Polyplacophora; order Lepidopleurida; family Hanleyidae; genus Hanleya; species Hanleya hanleyi. The sequence goes on along the minus strand of JAVTVY010007557.1, from coordinate 11,845 downwards.
AAATTTGGCGATACATATCGCATGCTGATAGCAAAATACGAACGTAGCGTGCAAGATCTATGGCGCTACGTTACGTAACTTGTGTCTAATTCCGCTTAACCCAGGGCTAGGGGCCGTATGAACCCATGTACTTCAAGATCCTCATGGTACTCATATGAACAGTCACAATCAAAGCGTGACTGAGATACATTTTTTTTAGATGACGGCTCTATAACGAATATTATGGATTAAGAATACTGATCAGCGATACGGATTTGATATTTTTGGAACATCATGATGTCTTGCCGGCATCATTGAAAACTGTTGACCGCTTCTCTCTTGCAGGAAACAAGCCTATGTTTATGTATACTATGATTGTCTTTTTGAATTTGGTGCTAATACTGTTATGTGGAAAATGGAATAGGTCTTTGGATTATGGACGCGGATATTCTCTAATGGACGACGGCTGGATTATGAATGACGGACTAGACGCTTGTAATGGATGGAACATAAAATGGAACACAAACTGTGGATGTCTTTCGGATTGATGGGACTCAACTGACTGGAGTCTGAAGACTCGACCGCAATGCTGGCAATCATGGCTGGGTGCTCTTTGGACCGAACGTTGATGTCACCGTAAATTATCCTTACGACTAAATGACTTCCTGCAGATGGAACATCTCGCCAACAGGATCTTGAAAAGTAGACTCAAGGATGGAGTCAAACGCCACGGCTTCCTCAACCCTCAAGCGTGCATGTCCATGGATTAAACTTTGGTGAGATCTCAACTGACTGTGTAGTCTGAAGTGGTGTCCACAGTCCCCACATTCGATGCCTGGATTTCTCATGGAGACTGTAAACTATCCAGGCGATTAAATGTGTCCCCGCAGGTCTCGCATGTGTACTGGGCAGTAGATTCGTGGATGGTAGGCTCATGGCGTTGTTAGCCGTGCAAGCATGTAAAGGACTTGGAGCAACTGGTATACGAGAACATCGTGGCGAAAGTGGTTGAACGAATGACTGCTGAAAGAGTCAGAACGTTTGCTTTGATACTGCGCAAGCTGGTGATCTAATTTTAGTACAACCGGTTTCGACGAAAATTCCGGTATACCGCCACTTTCATAAACCTTCCCTACAAAAAAACTCCCCTACGTTGTTCTCGCCACCAATCGCCGCATCGCCGTTCTGCCTGTCCACACTTGAATCACGTATGTGTGTGTGTGTGTGTGTGTGTGCGTGTGAGTGCGGGCGTGTGAGTACACATATAAACCGTAAGACGAGGACCAAAGCTTGAATTCTTACTATGTTTCCGAGGACCGATGTTGCTTCAAGATCCAGAAAGTGGTCCTTGGACTGTTTTTTCATATTAAAATGCGTTTCTTTTGGCAACCATCTTGAATACGACTGTCATTTTACCGTGAAAGATAAAGTTTATTGGTAGCAGGCATTATTTGCTTGGCTTCAGCACAATACATTAAGTGCACAATACAGACATAATCCTTTACGCATTATATGATGATTTACCACTAATTTGATCATTATGATGGCCGCCATTTTGAATTTGGCGGCCACCTTGGAAAATTATTTTACAGATCTTTCTTGAAAACGGACTAGAGCATTAATAACAAGCATCGCTGCAAGTTTCATGACCTCGACTAAAACCATAAACAGTATTATTATCATATTGCTGTATTTGACCATTATATTGGCGGCCATCTTGAATTTGGCGGCCATATTGAACAAAAAATGAGTGGGTCCTTATCAGAAAATGGTCAGGACAGCTTTGGCTACTATTATGCCGAGTTTCATGCTTTTACCTCGAAGTGCACAATTCGGCTAGTTTTGTGCACGATATTGCTCCACTATCAGTCCCGCGATCCAAAGTGACCTCCTGGGTTCGACATCAAAGGTCAACCCGAGGTCAGAGGTCAAAGGCCACCCGCATTCCTCCTCTCCATTTACGCCTCCCTACGAATGCTAAGACGTCATTTTCCTTCTACTAACGTTGCATATCCAACAACGTATATCACGATCTTTTACACGAAGTTCAGCGTTGATTTTACCTTTAGACCTTCTTTTAGGCTTGATGATATATGTTAAAACCAACGACAAAAATTGAGATAATAAAATAATATTTATTAATGAAATAGTATGTATAATAATATATGATAAAGTATAAATAATAGTATGTTCCTGAAGGTCGCATACCAATATCCCCAAATTACTTATAATTCGTGTTTGGCGATGATACACAGCTTTTTTACAAATATTTACTCATAAAATAGTATTACTCGTGTTTGTATTCTTTGAAATCGCAAAATATTCACAAATAAATAAGCATGAACCGCATCTCGTTGAGAGCGAAGTGATATTTTCGTAATAAAATGTTTGCGATTGTTATTCATGAGTTCTTGCGCAATTCAAGAGTCACAAATAAATGTGTACTGCTCTTTTGCTTTGAGATTGCACTGAAATGTACTAATAAACTATTGTCATTCTTGTCCCTTGTATCGGGCACAATTATGTGGTCAAACATGATTATACTGTATTATATCCTTTGACATTTGCATCGTATTCCAATATTTCCAACCAGAAATTGTACGTGTTGTGCTTTCCGAGACTGCTTGATGGCACATTTCCTGTTTCTCACTTATATTCGTTTTTACGATAGTATTGGCCATGTTCGTTTAGATGGAACACGATAATTCACCAATATATTAGTACCTTTGTTCTGTTAAATAACACAAGGATATTCAACAATAAAATAGTACTTTTATTCTGTTAGATATACCACAACAATATTCAGAATTAACGTAGTATTTTTGTATTGTTAAATAGTGCAAAAATATTCAGAAATAACATAGTACGTTCGTTCTGTTAGATAGCGCAGTAATATTTCTTTCCGATAGTAATTTTCTGCTGTTAAATAGCCTAATCATATTCAGAAATAATTAGTAGTTGTTGTTTTCTCGGATAGTCTTCTATAGCCCAGTAATATTCAATTTGTACTTTTGCCTGTAAGATACCACAAGAATATTCAGAAATGTAATAGAACTTTCGTTCTGTTAGATAGCTCAATACTTTTGTCAGAAATAAAACAAAAGTACTCGCTTATGTTAGATAGTACATTAATATTCAGAGGTAATATAGCACTTTCGGTCTGTTATTCAGAAAAAATATTCGGAAATAAAGTAGTACTTTAAACAGAATAATATTCAAAAAGCATATAATGCTTTCGTTCTGTTTGATAGCACAATAGTGTTCAGACTTAAACTTTTGCTCTGTTAGATAGCACAAGAATATAGAGAAATAAAATAGTACTTTTGTTCTGTTAGATTTGGCACTATAATATTCAGATTCAGAAATGAAATGATACCATTTTCGTTGGATAGCACAGAAATATTCAAATATAAAGTAATACTTCAGTTCAATTAGATGGCAAAAATAATATTCAGAAATGAAATAGTACTTTAGTTCAATTGGAATAGCATACTAATATTCAAAAATAAAATAGTACTATTGTTACGTTAGATAGCACAATAATATCCTGAAAAGTGTACTTTCGTTCTGATAGATAGCACAATAATATTTACAAATACAATAAGTAGTATAGAAAGGACCGATTCATTAGTATTTTTGGGCGTCCAGAGTTATCTGCCCCTGATCCGGTGACGTCGCTTACGGTGCGGGGCATTTCAGGGTCAAAGGTCACGTCGGGATCAAAGGCCAAAGGTCACTTCCGGTGCGGGGGCATTTCCAGGTCAAAAGGTCACTTCTGGTTTCGATGACATCATGTCCGGGATGTCCCAGGGTCAAAGAAAAATGAGTCATATACGAACCATACACGAGGGGCTGTTTGGCTGGTTCATTCTGGAAGTGATGGGTATAAATACGGGCGTTAATGACAGTCTACGACATTCATTGCGCGTCATTTGCTCCAGCAAATGCCGTGCCGTCATCCCCGTTACACCCGAGGTCGAGTTACACGTCTATGAGGATAATGCCCCCACCGTGAAAGACCGCGATGTCAGTTGATCGGATCGGTGTCCACATCGAATACGGTTAGGCTACACCGTGACGGCTGGACCGATCTTAAACGGGTGTTGTGCGGTGAACTGGACGGGACTTCATCCGCATAGAGAACGCCATCTACGTACACCATGGACCGTTCTTCGCACGCGTGGGACGTTATCAGGAACCCAACCGAAGCTCCACCCTAGACCCTGATCTGTGGTCGGCTTTCGAACAAGTGGTGCGTATTGTGGACCAGCTGTTTACACCGGTTGAACGCTCAGCTGTCCAGTTCGGATGGGCTCGTGCCCTGAGCGACGCAGCGTCAGGACCCAATGAGCAAATTGTCAACCGCGTCAAGGAAAGAGACTATCCGGTACTCACCTCCGTGAAAGATGTGCCACTTAGCACCAGTAGTCTACCGTCGGAGGATGGCGACGACGCCATAGATTATCCGGCTAGGCTCAGTCAACCAAGCATATATATAACGGTGGCAGAACCCGATGATACCCTTCAGGAAGAAACATCCACCTCATTATAAATACCCGATACACTGGATCAGTCATTAGTCATCACCATGAAGTGCTGGGAGAAGGCGTTGGACACGTTGTATTACAGTGTCGACAGTCCTATTACAGTGTCGACTGTCCGGCTGCCTATAGTGCATTATCAGCCCGCTATCGAACCGCTAAGCCCCACAGCATTCGTCTATCCGTCCGACATTGGCTCAAACAATAAGATACCTGTGAATTACATCGAGTTGCCCGCCGCCATTTTCTACGGAACGGGTCATTGTTGGTTGTATAGATGCCCAATAGCAAGCGGATTTGGTCGATATGAGCGCCTTTGCCAAACACAACGATGGAAATTAGTATCTCCTTACATCCATCGATATTCTGTCAAACAATGCCTGGGTGGTACCCTTCCGGACGAAAACGGGGGCGAATCTCGTAACTGCGTTCAAGGGCATGTTCAAGACAGGGCGTACTGAATTCCTCAACATGCCCTTCCAACAGTTTCTGAAAGACCAGAAGGTGACGACACCCTCGGTCGTCGAAAGGTTCAACAGAAAATTCAAAGGCCGCATGTACAAGCACTTTACGGCTAAGAATACACGACGGTACATGGATGTTCTCCCAAGACTTGTGAACGGTTACACCGAATTTCTCAGAGAGCCCAATCGCCGTTACCCAACGCAGCGAAGCCCAAGTTCGGCGTATCTTTTACCCCATGCCACCCCAGCCACGGCCGAAGGAGGTGTTCAAGATCGGGGACACTGTACGGTTTAGTAAAATCAAGAGCAAGTTCGAGAAGAATTACCTCCCCAACTGGAGCGATGAGACTGGAGCGATGAGCACTTCGTGATTAAACAAAGCATACCCCGGCAACCGCGAGTATATTAACTGGGGGATCTTTAAGGGGAACCGTTTCAAGAAACGTTTTACGAGCAAGAATTACAGCCCGTGTGAAAACAGGCCAAGACTACTGCACAGTTGAACGCATCCTGAAAACCGATCGACGCTGAGGCAAGACGGTGCATCTGGTGAAATGGTAAGGCAGGCCCAGTTCCTTCAATTCATGGGTCGCGGCCAACCAGATGAAATTGCTATAAAGCCAGGAACCACAGCCGTCATTGTTCATTCCGCGCTCGACCATGGACACAATGCGATGGACAAAGTGTCTCTGAACACAGCGTAACCAAAAACTCGCAAAGCACAAGTGGACTTCGCAGTGACATTGCTAACCCTGTTGGGCATTTTGTATGGAGCTTTACGACGTAGCCTTTCTCAGCACACTACTTATCCCACATAGAACACCACCCGGGACTGCCAGTCAAATCTGCAGACCTCATCTACGCCAGTCAAACTTTACCCAGCGACCACCACCATACCACCTATACAGTCCAGGTCAATATCGAGCCCTACACCAAGTATTGCAGCGCCCACTACGTATAAGACCACCCACAGTAAACTCCCCAACGTGTCGATAACGGTACCAAAGCTCGGCGCTCCGACGACCCAGTTTCACCCGTACCAACTTTACAAGAGCAGGTTATGACGACAGAGGATACACCTCGAACCATGATCCCCCCGGTGGCAGCAACCCTTCACCTGCCTTATTGCGGGACCGGCGTGCTCGGACAAGACGCACTTGGTCTAGAAACTCGTTCAACACGCCGACAGCATGGCACCCGGGCCATGGGTGGTGCTCTGTTATGGAGAATGGCACGCAGCGTACGAGACAATGCCCCATAACACGTTCGTGGAAGGACTACCCAAACTAGGCGACTTCGAACCAGACACTTGGGTGGTCGTCGATGATCACCTACATTATGCTTGGCCAACTTCGCCTTCTGAGTCGGAGTCCGTGGTTCGTTCCCTTTTAAGATATTGAGTCCGACCTCACACAGATAGCACACGAGAGCAGGATCTACGCCACGCACAATAGACCGGACCAAGTCGGGTGGGGCCGTCTTCAGTACTCGGAGCGTCGGAGCATGCTTCCGTACACGAGCAGACATCCTGGTCAACTTATGCTCGAACCCTCACTCTATCCTTTTTATTATTTGACTACAGAGACAATATGAACAAGAATGGTGTTCTGAAATTTTTGATTTTCACCTTCATCACATACACACCCAGCTGGGGCCACTGTGGGTGTGTTTACTTTATTTTTGCACGTACACGTGGTGGGTCTATCCTAGTCGAAGGTGGTCGGGGGTGGCTTACTTCAAGTCGAATAGCATATACCCGTGTTGAGGGGTTGTCGCATCTTCAAAGGCTTCTAACGCAAACCGGTTGCGTCCGGAGTACATCAGTCTCGCCAGCTGTCGCATTTGAGTGGTGTTTTAAACACCAGTGGGCAGATTCTGCACAATGTAGATGATGCTGGGCCGTCGTCGATGACTGCTTTTGGTAAAGAGCTGGGCAACCCACGCATCCGTGTCCACCATGAGATCATCGACGACCACCAAATTGTCCGGTTCCAAGTCGCCTAGTTTGGGTAGTCCTTTCCCGAACGTGATATGGGGCATTGTCTCGTACGCTGCTTGCCATTCTCCGTAACGACACACCACCAGGACAATGGGTTCCCGCAATGAGGCAGGTGAAGGGGTGTTCATGGTTGTAGGTGTATCCGCTATCGTGGTAACCCGCTCTTTTAAATTTCGTACGAGTGAATCGGGATCGTCGGAGCATCGAGCTTTGGTACCATTGTCGACACGTTCGGGAGTTCACTGTGGATGGTCGTATACGTAGTGGGCGCGGCAATACTTGGTGTAAGGCTGGATGTTGACCTGGACTGTATAGATGGTGTGGTGGTGGTCGATGGTTGAAGTTTGACTGGCGTAGAGGTCGGTAGGTTCGTCTGACTGGCACACGCGGGTGGTGTCATAGGTGGAACAAGTAGTGTGCTGAGAAAGTCTACGTTATAAAGCAAACCTCTATACAAAATGCCCAACACTGTTTAGCAATGTCACAACGTAGCCCTCTTGTGCTTTGCGCGTTTTTGGATACGCTGTGTTCAGAGACAATTTGTCCATCGAACTGTGTTCATGGTCGAGCGCGGAATGAACGATGACGGCTGTGGTTCCCGGCTTTATAGTCGTTTTATCTGGTTGGCCGCGACTCAGGATTTGAAGGAACTGGGCCAGCCTTTCCGTTTCACGAGATGTACCGTCTTGCCTCGGCGTCGATCAGTTTTCAAAATGCGTTTTAGTGAAGTAATCAAGGGTTCCTGGCAACGGTTCCACCTGAAGATCCTTCAGCTCATATACTCGCGGTTGTCGGTGTATGCGACGTTTTGTCACGAAGAGCTCATCGCTCCAGTTGAGAAGGTAACACTTGGGCTACGTTGCGTTTGGTGACGGTGATGGGTGTTCTCTGAATACTCCGGTGATAGACTCGATTGTAACCGCTCACAAGTTTTGGGAGAACATCGATATACCGTCGTGTATTCTTAGCCGTAAACTGCTTGCGCATGCGGCCTTTGAATGTTCTGTTGAACCTTTCGGCGAGCGAGGCTTTGGTCTCGTTGTACTTGTGTCAGAAGAACACCTTCTGAGCTTGGAAGGGTCTGCTGAGGGATTCGGTGCCTTCGTCGGTTTGCAAATACAAGAGTTTGCCCCTGCCTTGAAGAAGCTGTTGAACGCAGCTGCGAGATTCGCCCCCGTTTTCGTCCGGATGGGTACCACTCACGCATAATTTGACAGAATATCGATGCATGTCAAGATATACCAATTTCCATTGTTGTGTTTGGCAAAGGCGCTTATATCGACCAAATCCGCCTGGATCATCCCTCATATAAGAACTCACGAGAAAGAGAGGACCATTGGGTGGTTGGTGGGGCAAAAAGAGAGGTAACCACCAACATTAACATGCTAAAATGATGCTGTCTATCGAGTGAGGTTGTTGTGTTACCCAACCTGTACCGAGACACAGAGAGTGAATTATGTGTATACAAATTATGAAACTGTTTTAAAACAGCATGGGTTTTATTGGGTTGGGTTTGAGTTTGTGGAAATTATCATTGTCTCTGTATATCTACAGTCTGGATAGACCTCATGCTGCACCCAAGGCAATGCAATATACATGTATACACATTCATAACCATTCTCAATATGAGTGAGTGACCAATGACAATGCTTAGAAGTTTGTTAGGGCAGCAAGCTAGGTTTACTAATATATGAGCTCATACAGGTGAGACTCTTCCGTGAACTCTGCACATCACTCCGCACAGATACCTTTTCGTTTTCATAGTGTACTACAGCTAGGCCATTATTTACTGCAATGCTCATTCGTGACAGATGCCTATAATCCTAAATGCATAATGTACCTGCACTGCTTCAGGTGACTTCAGATTTCAGACTTTTTGCTTAAATTGCCAGCATCACTACGTCACTTCGGACATATACCTTTTTATTTGCGTAACATACCTGCGTAACTTCAGGTGAGATACTCTCTAAAACTGTAAGCGTCACTATGTCATTTCGGACAGATACCTTTTGTTTTCTTTTGCATAACGTATCTGAGTCACTTCAGGTGAGATTGTCTACAATTATCAGCGTCACTTCGAACAGTTACCTTTTTATTTGCATAATGTACTTGCATCAGTTCAGGTGAGACTCTCTAAAATTGTCAGCGCCACTACGTCACTCCAGAGAGAAACCTGTTTATTTGCGTAACGTACTTGTGTAACTTCAGGTGAGACCCTCTCTAAAATTGTTAGCGTCACTACGTCACTTTGGACAGATACTTTTTTATTTGCATAATGTACCTGCGTAACGTGCACTCTCTCTAAAGTTGTTAGCGTCATTACGGCACTGCGGACCGATACCTTTTCATTTGCCTAACGTACCTGAGTAATGTCAGGTGGGACTCCCTCTGTAATTGCCAGCGTCACTACGTCACTTCGGACAGACACCTTTTTGTTTTCGTGACTTGCATGAGACTGTCTCTGAAATTGTAAGCGTCACTATGTCATTCAGACAGACACCTTTTTATTTGTAACGTTTCTGCGTAACTTAGCGTGAGACTGTCTCTAAAATTGTCAGCCTCACTGCGTCGTTTCGGACAGATATCTTCTTATTTGTGTAACGTGCCTGCACCACTTCAGGTGATATTCTCTCTACAATTGTCAGCGTCACTTCACTTCGGACAGTTACCTTTTATATGCGTAATATGCCTGCAGCAGTTCAGGTGAGACTCTGTCTAAACTAAACAGCGTCACTACGTCACTCCAGAGAGACACCTTTTTATTTCCGTACCATACCTGCGTAAATTTTGGTGAGACCCTCTCTAAAATTGTTAGCGTCACTACGTCACTTCCGGCAGATACTTTTTTATTTGGATAACGTACCCGCGTAACTTCAGGGGAGACCCTCTCTAAAACTGTTTGCGTCACCACGTCACTCCGGGCAGATTCAAAGCGTGCTAGAGAGAAATGTTCATGTAATCCATTGTCAAAGCGAAGCCAGGGAGGAATTTATGTGTAGTCCAATGTCAAGGCGGGATTAGGGAGGACAGTATGCCTAGTCAAGTGTCAAAGAGGGGTTAGGGAGGAAGGTATATTTAATCAACTGTCAAGGCGGGATTAGGGAGGACGGTATGTATAGTCAAGTGTCAAAGCGGGGTTAGGGAGGAATGTTCGTGTAGTCCAGTTTCAAAGCGGGGTTAGAGAGGAACGTATGTGTAGTGAACGTATGTGTAGTCCAGTTTGAAGCGATGCTAGGGATCAACGTGTGTGTAGTCCAGGGTCCAGGTAGAGTTAGGGAGGAATGCACGTCGAGGTCAATGTCAAAGCAGGGTTAGTGAGAAATGTATGTGTAGTCCAGTATCAAAGTGGGGTGAGGGAGGAACGCATGCCGTCCATGTGCTTGAACATCATAGGTATGGGCGGTATGTCTAGTCCAGTGTCACAGCGGGGTTAGGGAGTAATGTTTGTGTAGTCCTGTGTTCACGCAGGGTTAGGGAGGAATGCACGTCTAGTCCAATGTCAAAGCGGGGTTAGGGAGGAATGTATGAGTAGTCCAGTATCAAAGCGGAGTTAGAGAGGAACGCATGTTAAAGTGGATGCTTGCGCATCAAAGCGGACATCAAATATCTATATTCAACTGTCAAACTGGGGTTACGACTTAGGGTTAGGTATGCTCCTCTACTATCAGGTTAAAGTACATTTCAGCTTTTAAAATTATATACTAATGAGATCTTCCTTTCCGAAATGTTAAATAGCTAAGTTTCAAAGTGGATTAGGGAGGTGTGTAGTCCATTGTCAAAGCGGAGTTAGGAGGAATGTTTTTGTAGTCCAGTGTCAGAGCGGGGTTAGGGAGGAATGTATGTGTAGTTCAGTATCAAAGTGGGGTTAGGGAGGAACGTAGGTGTAGTCAGTACCAAAGCGGGGTTTGGGGTGAATGTTCATGTAGTCCAGTTTCAAAGCGGGGTTAAGGAGGAATGTTCGTGTGGTTCATAAGCGGAGTTAGCGAGGAATGTGTTTGTAGTCCAGTGGCAGAGAGGGGTTATGGAGGAGTGTATGTGTATTCCAGTTTCAAAGCGGGGTTGAAGAAGAACATATGTGTAATCCAGTATCAAAGCGGGGTTAGGGAGGAACACATGTGTAGTCCAGTGTCAACGCAGGGTTAAAGAGGGATGTATGTGTAGGACATGCCTAAGTGGGGTTAAGGAGGAATGTTCGTGTAGTCCAATGTTAAAGCGGGGTTAGAGAAGAATGTTCGTGTAGTCCAATGTCAAAGCAGGGTTAGGGGGGAATGTATGTGTTGTCCAGTATCAAAGCGGATTAGGGAGGAATGCATGTTGGAGTGTTAAAGTGGGATCAGGTACATGCAGTCAATGTGAGGTTAGGAGTTGGGTTAGGTATGCTCCTTTACATTAGGAAACTGGACACTTCAGCTATCAAAATTGTATGGTAATGAAGTTTTCTTAATCAAAATGGTAATTAGCCAAATCTCAAAGCGGGATTAGGGAGGAACGTATGTGTAGTCGAGTGTCAAAGCAGGTTATGGCTTTAACGGTTTTATATTTACCACTCAATCAACCATACAGATTATGCCACTGTTGCAAATTTGCTTATCGCTTACTTCCCTAGTGAAGTTGACTAAACTTGTCCAAGTTTCTAAGTTCAAAGTTTAAGGTAATTTAAGCCAACAGTAACATATTCATGAAAGTTTTCTGCTCCATACTCCAACGGAAGTGATCAAAATATTAAACTCCCTATTATTGTCAAATGTTCTAACCGATTTTTAATTCAATGCTATACCTCTGTTGACCAAGTGATAAAACGTTTATCAAGATTATTTCTTCCATTGATATAAGTTATCATGTGAAAAGTACATGTAGTTTGC
>JAVTVY010007556.1:0-49307 GCA_036873755.1 Hanleya hanleyi | reverse complement strand
TCTCTTCTTTGTTGAACAGAAATACCTACTGAGTATCATAACCTGAAATGGTATATTCACTATTGAGATCTTTGTCATGCTATATACAAACAAAATATGTTTAAACATTATTCATATTGAACATCTAATTTGTTCGTTCAACTGTGATTTAATCACAACAGTTACATATAGAAATGTAGTATTCTCTAGGTGAACACCAACAAGAAAATATTTTTATTCATTAATAAGGATGAAGAGCTATGTTTCAATGACATTACTTATTCAGTGATTGTGAAACCATTCACATCAAAGTCACAGGCTGGATCGATGGACCCATTTCCCAGCCGAAAGAGATAATTAGCCCATGTCTGTGAAAAATAAAAAAAAATGTCCCAGTCAAAAGAGCTCACAGAAGGTCCTAGTGATGAGTTGATATGCCAGACAAATACAATGACTCAGGCACAAAGATGACCCTGTTTGCTTAGCATAATACTGGATATCCCGGGGATGCTCCAAGCCTCTTAGAGAATGCAAAGGACAAAAGAACCATCAATGGACTGGACAGATAAACCCATTCTCACCAAATTATGACCTACAGATAGGAGGGAATGGTTTCAGGCAGATGTGTCTATGTTTCAGGCGAATGTTCCAGGCAAATGTCCCAACAGATGGGCCCATGCCTCAACCCAATAATAATGGGCCAGACATCAAAGCAAAAGTTGCAGACAAGCTAAGAAAGTATGCCTCACTTCACTTGACAAAGATCATGGAAGAAAAACACAGCATAAAACTTGAACGAAATTGAAAATGTACACATTTTTGATTCTTTAAAACTATACATCTAGATGAATTTATTCTTGCAAAATGTATCATTTGTGGTACTCTTCAGTTTATATAAAAATATTAATATCCGAGTCTGAGATTTGCATTCCTTACTATGTGGAAAACATAAATATATACAACAGCTACACAGATTAAACTTGAACTGACAGTCCAATGTTGTTTTTACTTGGACATCTGATCTATGTACATTAAAGAAATGGTTCTACTGTAGAAATATATACACTTTTAGAACAACTTCTAACCAATATCTTTTTATTTTAGTACAAGTGTCATAAATTTGTTATAAATATGTATATACACAAGAACATAGTTATCATAAAACTTTCACCAAAATGCTAAAATGGACTAATTTACATTATGTCACTACTTGTTCTATGCATGTCAGGTCTGGTTTCAAAGAACAAAAAAAATAGCATCAACAGATTAGCTTTTAGGTAACGTAGTAATTCTAAATGTTGCCAAATTAACCATCACAGTTTTGAGTATAGTACCTTTGCCTAGCAATTGTCAATGAGCTACACAACTACACATTCATTTTCTGCTTAGAATTTTTCTGTGATTGTACAGTGTCCATAACACAATAACTTCAGACAGCATTGTACAATATGCACCAAGTGAAACTACTGATCATGCAGGTAGATGCCTAAGGAATCCATACAAATGTAACATATTATCTTGAGTTTATTCATTTCTAGAACCTACCAGACCAATCTACTATAAAGTGTTGTTACCATTTAGTTGCAATATTTGTAGCAAAGTATTTCTTCAAAAATAACCTGGAATCAGGTCTAGCATACTCTATTCTGTATGAGCAATAGATGCCAGAGTTTAGACCTTGGGTTTCGTCATTTTCAGCAACTGGCTCTGTCCAAGGGTGGCAGCAAATTTAGTAACGATACTATCATGGCCATTTTTAGCAGCCAAATCATAGGACGTCTCTCCACGGTCATTCTTCTTCTGGATATCTGCATCACATCTGGATATTATACAAAAGGGAACATGGGATTTAGTTAGACATCACATCTGGATATTATACAGAAGGGAAACATGGGATTTAGTTATACATCACATCTGAATATTATACAGAAGGGAACATGGGATTTAGTTAGACATTACATCTGGATATTATACAGAAGGGAACATGGGATTTAGTTCGACATCACATCTGAATATTATACAGAAGGGAACATGGGATTAGTCAAACTGAATAGAGCATGGGATTTAGTCAGACATCACATCTGGATATTGTACAGAAGGGAACATAGGATTTAGTTGGACATCAAATCTAGATATCGTACAGAAGGGAACATGGGATTTTGTTAGAACTTACATCAGGATATCGTACAAAATTGGAATTTAGTCAGACATCACTTCTGGATATCAGCCAAGATCCCTTTTAATACTTCCAATATCACTTACACAACTGTCACAGTGGTTTCCAATGGCCATCAGAATGCTGACTATAACAACCCAGTCCTATTTTTTATTGCAGGCATATATGGCATATTGAGATTTCATCATGATGCTGTCTAGAAGTCAAACAATAGAAGGTGGAGACTTCATATTTTGTTTACAGCACTGCTGGATGGTACAAGCCTACTGAATTTTGGTACAATGCAATGATTTGTGTGGTTTTCATGGCAACATAACCGAAAATGTCCATATGAAGACATTAACACGATAGGAGCCAAACTGTTGCATCTGGAGACTTAAAATTTGCCATGCAGCATAGCGGAGTGGTAAATGCAAACCCTACCAAATTTGGGTACATTGGGTCAACTTGAAATTGTTTCTGGAGAACAGATTCTTGTCAAATTTGATATGTGCATAATTTGCCACTAGTGTCACTTTGGGTTGTGCTTTGTTCAGACACGATCATAGGTGGCACATCCACCACAAATTTGGTTTCCAGTATTCTTTTAAAATTTGGTGTATGGCTACAGTGCCACCAGTGACTGACTCACGGAATTCTTTCAAATCTGTTATGTGGATACCTTGCCACAAGATATTACATTGGATTGTGTTTCATCCACTTGCTTGACATCACCTAAGCGCCAACTCGAAATTCCATTTCCGGACAACAAAATCAGAACGACTCACTAGATTCTTTTTAAACTTTGTATGTGGATGTTTGAATGGTGTTCTGTTCACATGCTGCCATAGGTGGCACCACCTTTTCGACATGGATGAATGCGATATTTTTGAAATCTACTAAGCAAGGTTATTAGTTGTTTCATAATAGTACAAACTTCTTTTTATAACTGTTCTATATAATCACTTGACGATACAATTCATTAAAATACACACACATTAATGAACAAAACGACAACAGTGATGGCAAAGGGGTGAAGCGGAAATGGCAATAAACAATTTTCCTTTGAAAATAAATGAGTGTGGCAACGGCAATTCAGAATTTGCACTGCCGCTGCTGCATTGATGTGAATGGACATATTACATTTTCAAAAGAGTGAATTTTGAGTCTTGAGCCATTACTTTTTTGTCATTGCCATTTTCCACATTGATGTGTACGTAGCTTCTTCCTTCAACATATTCCAGCATTACAAATCACAGATACATGTACATACTAAACACACAATCTATTACATGTATCCCCTCAATATTAGCAGACATCCATACAGAATGCATTCCATCTTCTGGTATAAATAACAGAGTCACTTAGAGTTTGATATTAAGTGTTTGCCAGAAATACATACTAATGATGTGAAAGGGATAGAAAATTCACACTAGACTGATGGGATGATAACATCTATGATACACAACAAAACCTAATGTAAGTAAGCAAGATTCTGACAACTCACCCAAGTAAGGCATCTATAACATCAAGAGCAGAATGTCCCTGGCTAACAGCTTCATGCAGGGCTGTGTTCCCTTTACTGGAAAATATCAACATAAATGGAATTGCAGTCATCGTCAGGGATAAATTATAATTATATTCCTACATTGTGAAACACCCAGCCAGAAAATATTGGCTCGGGGGAGAATCAAACTTGCAATCAAACAATAAATGTAATTGTTATATGTAAATACAAACTATCTGTATCAAACAAATGGATAGGTGATCAATAAATATACTGATCTCTGACTTCTTAGGGTCAATATTTTGGAAAATTGAACATAATAGATATATTTTTATGCCATTTCTTTGAATCTACCTTTGCTAAAATGGTGCAATCACAATGAGGAGGAGACAACTCTATTAAGGGGGGATAACTCACATTGAAGGTGGACCTTTCCTGTTGACATCAGCTCCTCCCTGTACCAGGACAGGTATGGCATCAATATGTTTATGTTTGACAGCCACATGTAGAACAGGCAGGTCATCTTTGTTCACACAGCAGGGGTCAGCTCCCTGCAAAACAAATAGTCATTTCTTTATCATAAGAAAGATTATTCATGAACAACCAACAGTCTCATATAAACTCTACATCTCTCCAACTGTATGAATGAAGTTGTAATGTCCATTCTCAGTTTGGTACCTTCCATACAGGAGGGCCGAGTTTCTTCGGACCATTTTCTTCACCTCTCTGTTGTAACAAAGGAATAATAGTGAATGTGTATATGGATTTCTGTATCAGTAGTTCGAAGTAAATATTGTTTGAGTCCATAAAGTTATTATTTTATTGTGTATAGGTGTCCTCTACACATAGAGTACATACCTCCTCAAGTAATTGATGTATTTCTGAGGCACTGCCTTCGCCATCAACTCCCACCTCCTTCAGGAGTTTCCGATCCTCGGCCTGAAAGTCGACAACAAATACAGATATGTACAATTATATTCCAAAGTTACCACCCATTTGTCGTTCAGTTGTTGTTGTAGCCACATGGGGCTTCCGGGCATTGACCTGGGATGTCGTTGTGCACACCGCAGTCATGGTAAGAATAGGCCTCAGCTCCTCAGATAGCTTGTCGTAAGAGGCGACTAACTGAGGCATCTGTGGGGTTCCCGGGTGTGAAAAGGAATAGAACCCCACCCATGTGGTTCCCAGGTGTGAAAAGGAATAGGACCCAACGTCGTGATATGACTGAGATATAGTTGAAAGAGACTCACTCCTTCAGTTGTCCTTTTGAGAAATGATACTGGGAACTTATGGGTTGTTGTAGGGAAAGGAATAACAGATGTTCAACTTTGTGCATAGACTGTACATGAAATCCACATAGCTCTGCATATGAAGGTTATCTGATGGGAAAAAACTTGGACTGCCGCTCATGACATGTATTGCCAAATTTCATTTCTTTCAACTGCAATTTCACTCATTTGTGCAGATTTTCACAAATCACAAAGGCAATGGATCAAGTGATGAGGATTGGATACGATATGTTCCATTACCCATAATTATTCATAAATTCACAGAAGCAGATAAATATGTAGACAGTTAAGCAACTTCGAATTTGTAGGGCAATGAACTCACATTGAGCTTATCCATTTCCTTTTTCTTGGGTCTTTTGGTTTTCTTCACTCCTTTTTTATGTCTGGCTGAATTAATTGGTGTAGTTGGGTCACTCACTATAGAAAATGAAATAAATCATTATATTAAACTTCAGCATCAGCAAAAATGGGCAACAAAGGAGATAGATCCCTGGATATACATCAAGCTCAGATTGGAGTTGCTAGGTAGCCTTGGACAAATTTTTTCCCCCTCAACGCACAATTTCTTTCATCATGTACTACTTTTATGAAGCATTTTTCTGTGTGGAAATTTTTACATAGGATCATAATAAAGTTTCTAAAAGTGAGTCACATTTTTAGTGGAATCAGAAACTGTATTTTATTGTATGGACTTTCAATAGTTTGCCAGACAGAACGTGTGGTCAGATTGAACCAATTCAGGTAGTAGGACCGACCTGCCCAGTCATAGGGTACTATTTGCAGTCAGATCAATTGGAGTTGACAAACAGACGGAGTGCTACGAGATATGTGTATTCTGGGTTTTGTTGAATTAGCAAATCATAATACTGGGAACAATGGAGCAAAACTTATTTAGGCAATTATTGAAATGTATGTGTAGAAATCCAAAATGTGAGGAACTCAACTGATATGCTTTTTAACCCCATGAAAACTAACACTGATAACAGATCAGTTTGCACCAGTTCCAAACATTGACGTTTTCAGATCGGCTAAAATTTTCCAGATAACAGAATGGCAATCCAACAAAGTAGAGTTTTGGGTCATACTGTGGCATAATTAGGTAATTATTCTTCATCTCCTCTGTTCAGATTAGAGACTGCTAGGCTGCTCTATTGAAAGGCAAATAAACACAGCAATCCATTTCAGAGGGAGTCATTAGTATTACACATACATTTATTCTGATAGCTCTGGATATCATTCTCTTTGAACTAGCCCTGGTATTACCTATATCAGAGTAGCTGTCATAGCTGTCATTGATGGTGTGTGTGCTGAGGTAATCGCCTGAGGACAAACCCAGCCTCTTCCCCTTGAATTCTTCACGAGATCCTCGCAGAGCAAAGTTCACCGTCAGACTTAATTCATAACCATTCTCATGAACAGTGGCTGAGAGAAGCTATTCATTCAAGATATAAACAGTACAGGTGAAAGAAGACGGGAACAAATCAAAACATAAACATGCCTCCAAACATTTGTCTGGCCAAGTTACTACTCTGCATCTAGCTTTTTTACAAGAAATGTTAAAGCCACATCCGTAAGACTTCAGGAGGATGAACTACTGGATTACTCATCAATCTATCTGGAGTTTGAAGGAATTGTGAAGGAAATACACCATACAAATGATCTGAAATGTGTGAATGTTTTGATCAAAGGTAAATGTCAGGTGCAAGATGTTTACAATAGGTTCCATATTGGATTAACAGTAGGACAGGCATACTGTAAGAATGTATTCCTCTGTACAAATGCCCTATTCTCATAAAAATATGATTCGTTATGAGTATTCTCACCTTTCCCATTTTGGGTTCTCCGATCAAGGCACGGAATTCTGCATCATTTGCTGCGTAGGTCTTCAAGTGCTGACATACATGGTCCATTTGCTTTCTCCAAAAGCCTAAAAATTGATACTTCACATTAATACATTTAATAGGTCCGATATATTAGGCATGAGATACTTTACATTAATCCATTTAATAGGTCTGATATATTTGGGCATGAGAGCAATTGATACTTCACATTAATCCATTTAATAGATCCGATATATTTAGGCGTGAGAGCAATTGATATTTCACATTAATCCATTTAATAGGTCTGATATATTTAGGCAGGAGAGCAATTGATACTTTACATTAATCCATTTAATAGATCTGATATATTTAGGCATGAGAGCAATTGATATTTCACACTAATCCATTTAATAGGTCTGATATATTTAGGCATGAGAGCAATTGATACTTTACATTAATCCATTTAATAGATCTGATATATTTGGGCATGAGAGCAATTGATATTTCACATTAATCTGATATATTTAGGCGTGAGAGCAATTGATATTTCACATTAATCCATTTAATAGATCTGATATATTTAGGCGCGAGAGCAATTGATATTTCACATTAATCCATTTAATAGGTCTGATATATTTAGGCGTGAGAGCAATTGATATTTCACATTAATCCATTTAATAGATCTGATATATTTAGGCATGAGAGCAATTGATATTTCACATTAATCCATTTAATAGGTCTGATATATTTAGGCGTGAGAGCAATTGATATTTCACATTAATCCATTTAATAGGACTGATATATTTAGGCATGAGAGCAATTGATATTTCACATTAATCCATTTAATAGATCTGATATATTTAGGCATGACAGCAATTTATACTTCACATTAATCCATTTAATAGATCTGATATATTTAGACATGGGAGCAATTGATATTTCACATTAATCCATTTAATAGGTCTGATATATTTAGACGTGAGAGCAATTGATATTTCACATTAATCCATTTAATAGGTCTGATATATTTAGCCTTAGAGCAATTGATATTTCACATTAATCAATTTAATAGGTGAGCAATTGATACTCCACGTTAATCCATTTGATCGGTCTTACATGTTTAGCAGGTTAGGGCGACCCCACTCTCTAAAATGGAGTTAAAAAAGGTCGTATTTTCTCAATAACTTTTGATTCCTTCTTAACCAATGCATCAAAATTTCAGGTGCATTGATTTATCTATTGTTCCATGTCATAAAATTAATTTGCCATGTGAAGAACCAGCCAATGTTTTTTAAACAGCGTGAAGATGTTTGGCCTATTATTATGCAAATTAGATAGATGGCAATTTACTTTTTTACTACCATTTAATGCGGATAAATATGCATGTCTGTATGCACCTCCAGAGGATTTTGCTGAATTCATTATGTGAACTGATTTATTGAGCGAAAACGACCCTTTTTACCTCCATTTTAGAGAGCGGGATTCCCTAACCTGTTTAGGCATGAGAGCAATTGATATTTCACATTAATCCATTTAATAGGTCTGATATATTTAAGCATGAGAGCAATTGATATTTCACATTAATCCATTTAATAGGTCTGATATATTTAGGCGTGAGAGCAATTGATATTTCTCATTAATCCATTTAATAGATCTGATATATTTAGGCATGAGCGCAAATGAGATCTCACATTAATCCATTTAATCGGTCTGATATATTTATGCATGACAGCAATGCTATAAACCATCTGAAATTCACATAGCTCAGTATAAAAATATAATTTAAGCTTAAATTTAAGTTTGGGAAAGATCCAGTGTAGAAGCTGTCCCATTTATATACCTCGACCAGGGCTCACAGCAGTCAGGATAGGTTGCTTATCACTCATGGTTTTCGCCAAGGCTTGGCGGTCACGCTCCTTCTGCTGCTGTTTTGTAAGGTCTGTCTGCGATGGATAGAACAGTCCGACTGTTTGCGTGGACATGTTTGTCGTGGGTCTGGGAGCAATGCTGCCACCCACAGGTAAATTCACAGGCTTGAACTTAGCTTGGTACGATCCTTGTACCTATTCATACAAAGGATATTATACAAACATGAGAGGAAAGGCAAAGAATACACAACCAAATCTTACTTGTATGTATAGGGAAGGATGGCTTATAAGGCTCAAACTGTCAAAGAAGCTTTCTTTTATGATATGGACATCATACAACAAGACTGATATCTACTTTAACAATACAAACTGAGATTTCTTTGGTCACAAAAAAGTATTTCCTATCACATGAACTAGAGGATATCTTCATTTAATTTTCTTATTGTTTGTTAGCCAATACAGATATCTACATCTTTTCTAATTTTAGTTGAAAGAAAAGAAAAGATACTCACATCCACAGTGCCTGTAACAAATCCATTCCTGAGGATTGAAAGAATTGCATAAAATAAAATGTAAATGAAACTATGTGATGTAATTAAACATTCCAAATACAACTGCTGAATACATTGCTATATTTTGAAATACAATTAATCCATGCATCTTTGATAAAAAATATGACTTTACACATGAAAAATATGACTTTCACTTCTATTGAAGTGATAAGCTCTTAATCTTACCGCATTGGAGCTTCAATCTTAATACCACAGGAGCCACAGAAACTGGCATATGGGTGGTTAGATGCACGGCACTTAGAGCATGTCAACATACTGGATGGTTGACTGGGCTGGAAAAATAAAATAATATTCGCAGTGAATACCAGAGAAATATCATGCTAAATTTTTTTAAATTTTTGATCAGAGAATATTTGTTTAAGTTACGTGTGACAAATGGGCCATCTTTGACCCAGTGACTTAAACAAATAGGTCAACCTCATGGACTTTCGAAAGGCTTCTCCTATATGACTACATGCATGTCTGATGTAAGTTCAGTGCTCCTATGCACAGTCATTCTTCAGATAATCAATCGGTGACAAATTGATGGTTTGAACCGGTATTAAACTTGGAAACTGTGGATTAATCTCACTGATTTTCGAAACCTTACTTTTTTTTTACCACATGCATGTGTGAGGTATGTTAGGTGCACCTATTCTTGTGATATAAAGGTAATGGGGAAACTGAGATGGACGTGTGGATGTATGTACATGACAATACCCCAAAGACAATTTTGGCTGTAGTTCATGACCAGATCATGTGTGTCTAGTGCAAGTTCAGTAAGCCTAGGCCTTATCATACTTGAAATATGGTGGTAAGTATTTGGTGACAAATGAACAAATTTTACCCAGAGACCCAGATAAAGGTAAATTTAACTGATTTTGATAGCCTTCTGCCTTAAGACCACATGGCATGTCATTGTTGAGATTTGCTGGAAACAAGCAATACATGATAAATTGACATAGTTTTACCGGGTGACCTAGGAAAATATTGGTCAATCTCCCTAATTTTTAAGATATATTTTCTGTGACACAAGGATGTGTGCCTTCAGTTTGGTGCTCCTAGGCACAGTCATTCATGAGATATGGTGGTGACAAGACTACGGAGAAGGACAGAGGCACATACGTACCTGAGGACGACAATGGCCCAAGGCCAATTAACATATATATAACTGGATGAGAATGGGATACAGACCTTAGCTCCACACCAGTCACAGAATCTGGAGTCACCATTATTAACACGTCCACACTTGGTACACTGTAACAGTTTCCCCTCAGTTTTGGGCAGTGGAGGAGCTGACTGACCACTGTGTATACCCTGTGTTATACAATACAGTAAATTATACTATGCTTGTCAACAAGTTTGTTGGACAATGTGATATGTCAGGCCTCGAAATTTCAAAAATTTGCGTAACCCAAAAATAGTTCTGGGTCACGATGTTCACGTAACCTATTGTTCGGTTACGTAGGACTAGGTTGCGTAACCCATTGGTTACGTAAACAGGTTAGCCAAAATTTTTTCTGGAACTGATGAAATTGTGTATTATATATTATTATATATATATTATTACAATAAAATACAACATTGTTTTGAGAGTCCTTGAAACAGCAGCTGACGGCAATATTCTCAAACTGCGATGTAACATGTGCAACTTATTCATCAGAAATTCAGCAAGAAGCACCCAGGCATGGAATAAAAGAGACGGTGTTGAAAAAAATAAAATGTGAAATGTGTAGAAAGTAAAACAAAAGCAGACAAAACTTTTCTAAAGTCATCGTGAAATGACCACTTCTGGAATGTTTTTATGTTCACAGAGTCAATTTTCGCTTTTTGAGCCGTTTTGAATATCGAACCTGCGGTCCGGAGTATCCGGAGATGAGAAATTTGATTTCCATCCACTTCCGTGTGCGTGCTGTAGAATTGACCCACATTTGATTGGATGAATTCAGGCTTTGTATGTTGGAGTTGTGTCCCCTTGATATCGCATGCTTCCGTTTTTATGCGCCATCAGAATGTCAGTTTTTTTTCGTTTCGAACCTCAATGTTTTTATTTCTTTCTGATGCAAAATCACACGTTCATGATACTAATTCCATAATAAAAACGTGTATAAACTCCGAAGCATGTCAGATTCGAAGATACCATAGAGGAGAAATATAGACCGGTAAGGCAATGATTGATGACTGTCACTGGGCCGGTCGCCCAGACATTTCCAATGGCACTCGTCATACCGTAGCGCAAGTTGATCTTTTACGTAACCGATTATTCGTTCTGCAGAATTTACAACCACGTAACCGACACGTAACCGATCGTTTCGGTTACGCCAAATTTCGAGGGCTGTATGTTTAGATTAAAAGCTGGGGAAACACAACCAAATTTCTTTGACAAATTTACAACATACAATTTAAATTTCCTGTGTATGAGGAAATATAGTAAAATTTATATCAAAGCCAGAGAGAACTGTTCTTGTGTACCTGTCATCATACAAAATATGCCAGTAATTCTATGTAACTGTGCACACACATTGCAACATCGAACTCTCCTCTGCATCCCATTAATGTGCAAAAATTTGGGGAGACTATAGACCATATGAAAAGTAGTTCCTGGTTGTGAAAGGCAGCCATATTATTCTATGCTCGATGAAAGATGGGTTTGACTAAGTGCTATCAGCAAATAAAATTTGTTACTCACATACATGATCAAAGAATCAGGATAAATAGAAAATACGTAGAAAATTATGACACAGCTACATAACAATTTTTCAAAGACAATTTGGTCATAAGTCCCTGGTTTTTTAATCACTTGAACTTTTTCCTTCCTAGTTAATTCTTTAAGATGTGAAAAGGACCACTCCCTCCTTCACCCCATTAGAATAAACACAGCACCCACCCTCGTCATGGCTGTGGACAGCAGTCGAGCATCACAGGTGAGACAGGAGCTGAGATTAGAAGGGTTGGCCGTGCCACAAAGGGTACAGACTTTCTTTTCAGTGAGCCGTACACTGGCCTGTGGCTGATTCTGTCCAGGTATGGGGGCCTCACACACCACACAGCTCGGAGTATTGTATGGCACCATAGAATGGCAAAATACACACATTCCCATCTGCAGAGGAAAATAAAATTACAGGAATTGGGTTTGCAAACTTAACCAGATTCAAGTACAGAATTGAAGTTAACTTTATGTGAACTTGAATGTATCAAGATTCCGATTCCATTTGAAGTCACTAGTTGAATGAAGGTCTGTTTTAAGAATATTCTGAGATCATACTATCAAGTTTTACCTATCAGTCCCATATACAGCATTAATTACATGGACAAAGACTATCTAACTTACGTTTGGAAGTAGGCCATATTGTATATGTACTGGAAAGTCTAGTAATGCTTCCTGTGGCTTATTTTTATGATCAGCTTTTGTCAAAAGAAGAGCTGAATGTCTACAACAAAAAATCTTATTCTCAAGGGTTTTCTTAAGCTTTTAACAAATTTTCCGAACCATGAAGAGGTAATAAAATAGGTTTGAGATATCATTGAAGAAGCGCAAAAAAGATTATTGAACAAAAATATAAATGTCATCATTTCATATGATTACATGTATCACCATAAACAATGTTGAAAACACATGTATATAACAATGCCACAAATACCCACATGCTAAGTAGTAAGCATGTCTGGCACATTTGTGGTTGTATCAGTGTGGTGTTTCACATGTTCTCAGTGAATCCCAGAGGTCTAGGTATTCACTTATGGTACATTAATGACCCTGACAAAGATCATAATGGGAGGCAAGACAATAGCTTAATTATTCATGAAGGCTACTAATTACATCCCACTAGTCTATGGCTGCAGTCTAAACACGGACGCCACAGAATTACTGGGTCACGAATAATGCATGTACTGTGGAGTACATAACCTGAATACATACATGCAAACCCGGGCATGTACATGAAGAGCGATAACAACATCCTCATGAACCAGAGCCAATTATTGATTGATCCATTAGGATTAATACACTAGCTAGGTCAGATACCAATAGCAGTTTTGGATATTAAAAGATTTAGAGCATTGTTTTGGATTGAACCAATCTAAGCCCATTAAGTCAGGTCATTAAGCCAATTCACTACGATGTTTGGTTTGAATTTCATCGCTGGCCAAACTATACCTTTGATTACAGTGAGCCTGCAACCAACGTAAGGTGTCATATAAAAAAACATAGTTTTCAGATATCAACATGCTAATTCTAAATAGCCATGGAGATGAAATATATTTGAAATATGGCTCGAGGGCTCATTCCAATCAACAACAAGGTCTGTAAATCCTCGAGATTTACATGGAGTTGCGAAAATGCAATATCAGTAATAGACTTCATCTCTGGTGATGTTATCCATATATCAATGTCATAATGAATTTGTATTCATTCAACTACATGACAGGTGATCAATTATGTAATTTAATTGTTAATCCACAGCACACATATTCCAAGGTAACATGACACACCAAATTAAGCTGTACTTCCCATTCTGACTGTGCCAGTTCAGGGATCCTGTATCAGCAATTAAGTTAATGTCACGTTCAGCAATATTTCAGCTATATAGCGAGTACATTGTATGAGATAGAAGAGGAATAAAAAATCATCAGGATGTCAGTGAGTGAATGGGAAGGGTGAGTGAGTGAATAGCATTTAACATCGCTTTCAACAATATTCCTGCTATATCGCGATGAACCAACTAAGCACCACCCAGCCAAGTTGCGTTCCTGCTACTTAAAAAAACAAACCCTTGAAGCAGCATGGAACCAGACACCCTCCATCCACCCTATAAAACACCGAGGACAGCACACAAGACATAGTCAGGACGATTACATGGTGCAATAAAAACAAGTGATATTACAGTGCTAGACATCACATTATCAAGTTTCTGTTGTTTCTCAGCAAAATGAATTGAAGCAACAGGACTGTACCTGTCCTGGTTCAGGTGTCACAGTTAGGGACATGACTGACCAGTAAAGAGAGAATAGTTCATTAAGACTGTACCTGTCATGGCTCAGGTGTCACAGTTAGGGACATGACTGACCAGTAAGGAGAGAATAGTTCATTAAGACTGTACCTGTCCTGGCTCAGGTGTCACAGTTAGGGATATGACTGACCAGTAAGGAGAGAATAGTTCATTAAGACTGTACCTGTCCTGGCTCAGGTGTCACAGTTAGGGACATGACTGACCAGTAAGGAGAGAATAGTCCATTAAGACTGTACCTGTCATGGCTCAGGTGTCACAGTTAGGGACATGACTGACCAGTAAGGAGAGAATAGTACATTAAGACTACCTGTCCTGGCTCAGGTGTCACAGTTAGGGACATGACTGACCAGTAAGGAGAGATTAGCACATTAAGACTGTACCTGTCCTGGCTCAGGTGTCACAGTTAGGGACACGACTGACCAGTAAGGAGAGAATAGTTCATTAAGACTGTACCTGTCCTGGCTCAGGTGTCACAGTTAGGGACATGACTGACCAGTAAGGAGAGAATAGTTCATTAAGACTGTACCTGTCCTGGCTCAGGTGTCACAGTTAGGGACATGACTGACCAATAAGGAGAGAATAGTACATTAAGACTGTACCTGTCCTGGCTCAGGTGTCACAGTTAGGGACACGACTGACCAGTAAGGAGAGAATAGTACATTAAGACTGTACCTGTCCTGGCTCAGGTGTCACAGTTAGGGACATGACTGACCAGTAAGGAGAGAATAGTTCATTAAGACTGTACCTGTCCTGGCTCAGGTGTCACAGTTAGGGACATGACTGACCAGTAAGGAGAGAATAGTTCATTAAGACTGTACCTGTCATGGCTCAGGTGTCACAGTTAGGGACATGACTGACCAGTAAGGAGAAAATAGTACATTAAGACTGTACCTGTCCTGGCTCAGGTGTCACAGTTAGGGACATCACTGACCAGTAAGGAGAGAATAGTTCATTAAGAATGTACCTGTCCTGCTCAGGTGTCATGGTTACTGACATGCCTGACCAGGAAGGAGAGAAGAGTTCATCAAGGCTGTACCTGTCCTGGCTCAGGTGTCACGGTAACTGACATGACTGACCAGTAAGGAGAGAAGAGTTCATTAAGACTGTACCTGTCCTGGCTCAGGTGTCACAGTTAGGGACATGACTGACCAGTAAGGAGAGAATAGTTCATTAAGACTGTACCTGTCCTGTTAATGTGTATGTTCAGCAATATTTCAGCTATATAGCGAGTACATTGTATGAGATAGAAGAGGAATAAAAAATCATCAGGATGTCAGTGAGTGAATGGGGAGGGTGAGTGAGTGAATAGGATTTAACATCGCTTTCAACAATATTCCTGCTATATCGCGATGAACCAACTAAGCACCACCCAGCCAAGTTGCGTTCCTGCTACTTAAAAAAACAAACCCTTGAAGCAGCATGGAACCAGACACCCTCCATCCACCCTATAAAACACCGAGGACAGCACACAAGACATAGTCAGGACGATTACATGGTGCAATAAAAACAAGTGATATTAACAGTGCTAGACATCACATTATCAAGTTCCTGTTGTTTCTCAGCAAAATGAATTGAGGCAACAGGACTGTACCTGTCCTGGTTCAGGTGTCACAGTTAGGGACATGACTGACCAGTAAGGAGAGAATAGTTCATTAAGACTGTACCTGTCATGGCTCAGGTGTCACAGTTAGGGACATGACTGACCAGTAAGGAGAGAATAGTTCATTAAGACTGTACCTGTCCTGGCTCAGGTGTCACAGTTAGGGACATGACTGACCAGTAAGGAGAGAATAGTTCATTAAGACTGTACCTGTCATGGCTCAGGTGTCACAGTTAGGGACATGACTGACCAGTAAGGAGAAAATAGTACATTAAGACTGTACCTGTCCTGGCTCAGGTGTCACAGTTAGGGACATGACTGACCAGTAAGGAGAGAATAGTTCATTAAGAATGTACCTGTCCTGCTCAGGTGTCATGGTTACTGACATGCCTGACCAGGAAGGAGAGAAGAGTTCATCAAGGCTGTACCTGTCCTGGCTCAGGTGTCACGGTAACTGACATGACTGACCAGTAAGGAGAGAATAGTTCATTAAGACTGTACCTGTCCTGGCTCAGGTGTCACAGTTAGGGACATGACTGACCAGTAAGGAGAGAATAGTTCATTAAGACTGTACCTGTCCTGGCTCAGGTGTCACAGTTAGGGACATGACTGACCAATAAGGAGAGAAAAGTTCATTAAGACTGTACCTGTCCTGGCTCAGGTGTCACAGTTAGGGACATGACTGACCAGTAAGGAGAGAATAGTTCATTAAGACTGTACCTGTCCTGGCTCAGGTGTCACAGTTAGGGACATGACTGACCAGTAAGGAGAAATAGTTCATTAAGACTGTACCTGTCATGGCTCAGGTGTCACAGTTAGGGACATGACTGACCAGTAAGGAGAGAATAGTTCATTAAGACTGTACCTGTCACGGCTCAGGTGTCACAGTTAGGGACACGACTGACCAGTAAGGAGAGAATAGTTCATTAAGACTGTACCTGTCCTGGCTCAGGTGTCACAGTTAGGGACATGACTGACCAGTAAGGAGAGAATAGTTCATTAAGACTGTACCGGTCCTGGCTCAGGTGTCACAGTTAGGGACACGACTGACTAGTAAGGAGAGAAAAGTTCATTAAGACTGTACCTGTCCTGGCTCAGGTGTCACAGTTAGGGACACGACTGACTAGTAAGGAGAGAAAAGTTCATTAAGACTGTACCTGTCCTGGCTCAGGTGTCACAGTTAGGGACATGACTGACCAGTAAGGAGAGAATAGTTCATTAAGACTGTACCTGTCCTGGCTCAGGTGTCACAGTTAGGGACATGACTGACTAGTAAGGAGAGAAAAGTTCATTAAGACTGTACCTGTCCTGGCTCAGGTGTCACAGTTAGGGACATGACTGACCAGTAAGGAGAGAATAGTTCATTAAGACTGTACCTGTCCTGGCTCAGGTGTCACAGTTAGGGACATGACTGACCAGTAAGGAGAGAATAGTTCATTAAGACTGTACCTGTCCTGGCTCAGGTGTCACGGTTACTGACATTCCTGACCAGTAAGGAGAGAATAGTTCATTAAGACTGTACCTGTTCTGGCTCAGGTGTCAAAGTTAGGGACATGACTGACCAGTAAGGAGAGAATAGTTCATTAAGACTGTACCTGTCCTGGCTCAGGTGTCAAAGTTAGGGACATGACTGACTAGTAAGGAGAGAATAGTTCATTAAGACTGTACCTGTCCTGGCTCAGGTGTCAAAGTTAGGGACATGACTGACCAGTAAGGAGAGAATAGTTCATTAAGACTGTACCTGTTCTGGCTCAGGTGTCACGGTTACTGACATGCCTGACCAGTAAGGAGAGAATAGTTCATTAAGACTGTACCTGTTCTGGCTCAGGTGTCACGGTTACTGACATTCCTGACCAGTAAGGAGAGAATAGTTCATTAAGACTGTACCTGTTCTGGCTCAGGTGTCACGGTTACTGACATTCCTGATCAGTAAGGAGAGAATAGTTCATTAAGACTGTACCTGTCCTGGCTCAGGTGTCACGGTTACTGACATTCCTGACCAGTAAGGAGAGAATAGTACATTAAGACTGTACCTGTCCTGGCTCAGGTGTCACAGTTAGGGACATGACTGACCAGTAAGGAGAGAATAGTTCATTAAGACTGTACCTGTTCTGGCTCAGGTGTCATGGTTACTGACATGCCTGACCAGCAAGGAGAGAATAGTTCATTAAGACTGTACCTGTTCTGGCTCAGGTGTCACGGTTACTGACATTCCTGACCAGTAAGGAGAGAAGAGTTCATTAAGACTGTACCTGTCCTGGCTCGGGTGGTGCTATCCTGCTCTGAGGCATTGTGGGTAATGGGTTTCCACACTCGTGACAGAATCTAGAATACGGGTCTGATGGACGATCAGCAAAACAGTACACACATCTGTGAACAGATAAATGGTATCATAACAGTACCCACCTCTGTGAACAGATAAATGGTATCATAACAGTACCCACCTCTGTGAACAGATAAATGGTATCATAACAGTACCCACCTCTGTGAACAGATAAATGATACAGTGTAATATCCTAACAGTAAACACATCTGTGAACAGATACATGATACAGTGTAATATTGTAAAATCTGTGAACAGATAAATGATATAGTGTCTATCTTGGTCATATCAACAGTAGATCCAGAAAGAAATAGACACTTTCTTTTGATCTCTTTTCTCTTTGATCTCTTTTCATATAATCACAATGGTACTCTGGAAGTCCTTAGACATTTCAAGTCTTTTTTGTTTTTACATGCATGTCACCCTTATTTTGACTTACTTGAGAAAGTCTGTTTCCCTCTGCAGTCTAAGAGACTGTGTGGAGTTATCAGGCACAGAACGTCGGGTATCTCTCAGGTAGTCAGTCCCATTCCTCTGTTATAACAAATATGATACTGATTAGTGACTTTTGCTCAACTAAGATAAAAACAGGAATTTTACAACAGAAATGCTATGTTCCCATCACAAGATAACATCTGGTAATTTGATATACAGACACTCCTGACAATGCCAGACTGAAATATTTCACAGAGTTTATCATTTTAAGTAGGGTTTTCAGGTGAATGCTGGTTAAAATTTGGGCTGGCAGATGCACATTTCGGTGACATATTTGAAAAATGATGTATATGAATGTGGAAATATCTGAACTGGTAATAAAATAAATAAAATATGAACTTGTGTTGTTTGATCACCTGTGTATCTACTATGCTTCTCTCTGTATGGTTTCCTGTCCGACTGTTCAGAAATCTAGTCCCTGTCCCTGGTCTTCTGTAGTCAGAGCCCCTCAAATCCATTTCTGGTAGACAAGAACAAATTCAAGTCAAGCAAGTCAGAGTTCAATAAGCAAGGCCACAAAAATTGGTTCTCTGGCAATCACTTTTCAAAAAGTACTGAGGGAGGCAGGTTTTTTTATTTTATTTTTTCAAAGAACTGTAGGAGACACAAGCTTACAAGCAAAAAAAAGGGACAAATATCGCAATAACATTTTAAAACAAGGGTTCAACTGAACAAAATGGACAGATGAACAAGTGAATCAGAAAGTGAAAGAAAGTCTGAGCATGCATATCTAAACTTTGAACTTCAAAACAGAAGCTGTCCGTCCTATTCAGAAAACTTTAATATGAAAACTGAATGTGGACATGTTGACACCAAGCAGCCAGCCAAGCAGACATCATGAATCTATAGAACGGATTCCATCTGTCCAAAAATCAACTACAGTACAACGCCACAGAAATTCCACCTCCAGTTCCAGAAGAAAGTATTACAAGTATATTATAATTATATTTCATGAAAGGATTGCTGACCAGGAGCTATGTCATGTACAGAGAATAGTCCACACACCCTCGAAACAAACAAAGACATGAAAGATGTAGTTAACCCACCACTAACAAGTTCTGTATTATGAATAATGATATATCTGTAAACTATTGAGTACCTGACATAAGGTTTTCAGTCTTTCGCATTGACTGTACATCTGTCCATGCAGATTTGGAGGACAGCATCAGATTTTTGTTCGCTCTTTTGACTTCCAGCTGGAATATTAACATGAATAGAATTACTATGGCAGACCTGTCACAGGAACATCCTAGTCAGGGGTTAAATAAACAGAGCGACATTCCAGAAGCTGAGAAATGAAACTATGACATTTAATATTGTTACATCCTTTGCAATTCATTATGGCATTCAGCAGCGCTGAGGCAAAATCGATTAAAATCGGGGGGTTTTCCGCCAAGGCAACATTTCACTGAAAAGCTGTAGATCCCCATTAGGCCAATATAAAACAAAATGACACAGATATAGAAGAATTAGTTTCTGTTTCAACAAGTCGCCATTGTAACAATTTCGGTAGACAATTCGATGCTGAAGCAGAGTGGTCTCCCTTGACAACAGTTCATTGAGAACCACCATTTATGGGCATTGCATGGTACTCTCTATGAGTTTCCTTAAGACTGAACATCATTGTCAATAAGATTGATTTATATCAAAAGACATTGGAAAATAAGTGAAGAGGCAAAAATTTATTTTAGCTCAAGCAGAAAGAAATTACCTCAGCAATTTTTTGCCGAGGTCATTTTCTGAATTGCGAGATCTGTTGATACAATACCTCTCAGAGAATCAATGCTTAAATTCCAGTTTTTGTCAATTATTAAATTTTTTCTCTGAGTTTAGATTCTAGTTTATCATATACTTGCACCTGAAACAGATGATCATGATGCCTGTAATATGTACATGTATATACCAGAAGGGGCAATGAACATCATATTACTGGTGCAAGTTAACTTCCACATAGATAACAAGAGCCCAAGGGGCTTCAATATACTCCTGTCTATCTGGAATTTACATAGGTCCAAATTTCAAGGTTGTTTAATAGCCTTGATTCCAATTGGTAGCTAGCAATCCAGAGGAAGGTCTACAATTTTGTGCTTCTAAGAACGTAAAATATATCACATCTAAAATTGAATGATAAACTAAAATGAGCGTAACTCTTGAAAACTAGTTGACCTTGAGCAAGAACCGGGAGCTCACATATCCCACACTGAAATCGATCGGTATTTGATACCATTCCATACTTTGAAACTAGAGATATCGCATGGACAACAAATGTAAATGAATGAATGGACAGAACGCAACATCGCATAACATGACCTCGTCTTCGACAGGCATATGAAAATGTGACTTAATGATTTTCTGATTTTGGGGTCACAGTGACCTTGACCATGACCTAAATTTTGGTACATGACACATCGTCTTCCGCGTCAATGTATCAATGGCACAAAAAATCATGATTTTTATGAATTTCATGATTTTGGGGGTTACAGTGACCTTGACGTTCAGCCTTGACCTACATTTTGGAATGTGACACATGTCCCCCAATGTATCTACTGACACAAAAAAAGTACCTTTCAAAGAGTTCTTGATTATGGAGTCACAGTGACCTTGACTATTGACCTTGACCTAAATTCTGATACATGACAAACCATCTCCCCGTAATTTCTCAATGGACACAAAAAATCATGATTTTTAAAGGGAACGTAAACTCTGGTGAACCATGCATGGCCAGTTATAAAGCTTTTTCCTCATAGAATCCAAATCGTGTATCAGATATTTTTTTACAATTTTTTCAAAGCAGTACTAAACGCTTTAACTTCGTTACACTGGAACAACATAGAGGCCTCCATGTTTGAAGAATCGTGACGTCGGCGGACACTAGTTCTTCTGCCTCTGGAGGTAAAAACGCGTCAATTGGCAGAGGTGCAGTATTCGAGACCGAATCTTACAAACATGAACGAGGATGATAGTGAGACGTGTCGGGATTACCTGGTACATTCTGAAGCCAAATGCAGAGCAGCCCGGCATCGTAGAATATCTGCTAGAATCAGGCCGTATTCTACATCAAAGCTAATCTATAACATTGCCTCTGTTAGTCGGGGAACGGAGGAGTGCACGAAAACGACCATATGTGACCATGTTATCTCGACGCAGAGAATGTCCGATGATGTAGGAGATTATCGGCACAACTGAAGTTCACGCTCGCCCACCATTGTCCGATAATTGTAAGCTAATGACAAGAGGATCTTTTTGTCCATTGTTACTAAGACGATTGAGTTGTAATTTTGTTTACAGAATTTCGAATCTGATTGTAAAAGATCGAAAAAGAGACACTGGAAAACACCAAGATATAATCTTTCTAAGTTTCAGGAGTTTCAAGATTTCTAGAAACTGTACTTATGTCGGTTCTTATAGTACAAGGGAAATGAGCCAAGTTAGTCTGAAAGTGAATGTACATGTACGGAGGATCCTTCGTCTTCGTTCTGTAGTATTTTTTTTTTTTTTTTGCACGTGTCATCATTGGATACTGGAAGCGAAGAAAAATCTCTTTGACACTTTGGCATACTTAAGATTTTATAATTAGGAACGAATGCTAATTCTGTTCTGTTTGCTGGACTAGTTTGAGATATCTCTTTTAAGATACCATGCTCGAAAATAGTAAGATGGTACAATACTTAATACTGAAGGGATCCGGTCCACGCAGTACTGTTGAAACTTCGAATTTGAAAGTGTCTGAATCCTGATTATTTCCCTTGGATCGAAACATGCAGTAGTTTACAGTTGTCGAGTTGTGACATTGTGTCACAAGAGTGACGTCCCTTCATGTAACTGACCCGCCAGCAGACGAAAGGGTGGGGTAGTTCACTTGCAACTGCATGGACTAAAGAAAACCGATTTAAAATTTGAAGAAATACATTTTAATTCCCAATTATTTGAACTCCTTGATATGGAAGGCGAAGATATGGATATTCTCTATAGTCAATATATAGAATATGCCACACCGTTTGATCCGCCGACTCTTGTGATGCAACGTCACAACTCGGGAATACCGTATTAATTGGATTTTCGAATCGGACCAAAAAAGGTATCTTGCACAAGTAGGCCACATGTGAGACCTGTGTACCAAATTTCAGAAAGATCCATGAACTATTTCATGAGAATTCACGATAACAATGTTTCAAGGGGAAATTCAAAATGGCCACCTGACAGCCATATTGGATTTTCGAATCTGACCAAAAAGGTATCTTGCACAACTGGGCCACAAGGGGAATCTGTGTACCAAATTTGAGGAAGATCCATGGAGTACTTCTTGAGAAATCACAATAACAAAGTTTCATTGGGAAATCCAAGATGGGCGCCTGGTGGCCATATTGGATTTTTGAATCGCACCAGAAAAGGTATCTTGCACAACTAGGCGACAAGGGGAACCTGTGTACCAAATTTGATAAAGGTCCATGCAGTAGTTTCTGAGAAATCGCAATAACAAAGTTTCATGGGGAAATCCAAGATGGCCGCCTGATGGACATATTGGATTTTGGAATCGGTCCAGAAAAGGTATGTTGCACAACTGGACCACAAGGGCAACCTGTCTACCAAATTTGAGAAAGATCGAGGCAGTGCTTCCTGAGAAATCACGATAAAGTTTCATGGGAAATCTAAGATGGCCGCCTGGTGGCCATATTGGATTTTCAGTTCGAACCGAAAAAGGTATCTTGCACAACTAGATCATAAGGTGAACCTGTGTACCAAATTTGAGAAAGATCCATGCAGTACTTCCTGAGAAATGACGATAACATAAAAGTTTCATGAGGAAATCCAGGATGGCTGCCTGGTGGCCATATTGGATTTTCGAATCGGACCAGAAAAGGCATCTTGCACAACTAGACCGAAGATCCATGCGGTAATTCCTGAGAAATCGCGATAACAAGGTGTTATGGGGAAATCCAAGATGGCCGCCTTGTGGCCATATTGGATTTTCGATTCGGACCGAAAAAGCTATCTTGCAAAACTAGACCCTAAGGAGAATCTGTGTACCAAATCTGAGAAAGATCCATGAAGTACTGAGAAATGACGATAACTAAGTTTCCTGGAGAAATCCAAGATGGCTGCCTGGTGGCCATATTGGATTTTCGAATCGGACCAGTAAAGGTATCTTGCACAACCAGACCCCAAGGAAAACCTGTGTACCAAATTTGAGAAAGATCCATGAAGTACTTCCTGAGAAATGACGATAACAATGTTTCATGGGGAAATCCAAGATGGCTGCCTGGTGGCCATATTGGATTTTCGAATCGGACCAGAAAAGGTTTCTTGCACAACTAGACCCCAAGGGGAACCTGTGTACTAAATTTGAAAAAGATCCAGGCAGTAGTTTCTGAGAAATCGCGGTACCAAGATTTCATGGGGAAATCCAAGATGGCTGCCTGGTGGCCATATTGGATTTTAAAATCGGACCAGAAAAGGTTTCTTGCACAACTAGACCCCAAGGGGAACCTGTGTACCAAATTTGAAAAAGATCCAAGCAGTAGTTCCCGAGAAATTGTGGTAACAAGGTTTCATGGGGAAATCCAAGATGGCTTGCTGGTGGCCAGATTGGATTTTTGAATCGGGCCAGAAAAGGTTTCTTGCACAACTAGACCCCAAGGGGAACCTGTGTACCAAATTTGAAAAAGATCCATGCAGTAGTTCCCGAGAAATCGTGGTAACAAGGTTTCATGGGGAAATCCAAGATGGCTGCCTGGTGGCCATATTGGATTTTCGAATCGGACCAGAAAAGGTTTCTTGCACAACTAGACCCCAAGGGGAACCTGTGTACCAAATTTGAAAAAGATCCATGCAGTAGTTCCCGAGAAATCGTGGTAACAAGGTTTCATGGGGAAATCCAAGATGGCTGCCTGGTGGCCATATTGGATTTTCGAATCGGACCAGAAAAGGTTTCTTGCACAACTAGCCCCCAAGGGGAACCTGTGTACCAAATTTGAAAAAGATCCATGCAGTAGTTCCTGAGAAATCGCGGTAACAAGGTTTCATGGTAAAATCCAAGATGGCTGCCTGGTGGCCATATTGGATTTTTGAATCGGGCCAGAAAAGGTTTCTTGCACAACTAGACCCCAAGGGTAACCTGTGTACCAAATTTGAAAAATTTCAAATGGCGACACATCGTCCAGCCCACCATCTGGTGATGGTGGGCTAAAAATCCTGCCCAAAATAATCATGGCGGCGCCCCCAAGAAATTCCAAATCACGGTATTTTCTATGTTTGCGTCTGTCTCATTCATTGGAAAAAAATGAGAAAAAATATTTGTCACGATTTTTTTAATCTATCGGGACTCTTGTATAATTCCCGCGGTGTTTTACCGCAGTGTTTATGTTCCCTTTAACAATTTCATGATTTTGGAGTCACAGTGACCTTGACCTTTGACCTTGACCTACATTTTGATATGTGACACATTGTGTCCCCCTAATGTATCTACTGACACAAAGAAATGTTATTTTTAATAATTTCCTGATTTTTGGGTCACATTGACCTTTGACCTTCGACCTTGACCTATTTTTAGTATGCGACACTTCATTTCCCCCTACTGAATGCACTCACAAAATATTAGAAATTTTTAATGATTTCCTGATTTTTCGGTCACACTGACCTTTGACCTCTGACCTCGACCTACATTTGGTATGCAACACATCGTTCCTCCCTAGGGCATCAAAAAATTAGAACTGTAGATAGAAAACTGTCAATGATCAATGATTTCCTGATTTTAGGCAACAGTGACCTTTGACCTCTGACCTCGACCCCAGTTTTGGTACGCGACACATCGTCTCCACTTAGCGTATCCACTCACAAAAATTTGCAACTGTGGATAGAAACCGTTCACAGATATAGACCGGACACGAACACTTCAGTGATTTCCTGTTTAAGCCAGTGACCTTTGACCTCTGACCTTGACCTTCATTTTGGTATGCGGCACATCATCTCCCCATAGGGTATACACTCACCAAAAATTAGAACTGTAGATAGAAAACTGTCTCAGATATAGACCGGACACGAGGGACGGACAGACGGACACATGGACGGAAACCGCCATCACATAATACGTCCGCCTTTTGGCGGGCGTATAAAAATGAATGTGGATGTTATTTCCATGGAAAAATATTTTTGAACAAGGTTTAGGTTATGAAGAACATTATGTTGAAGACTTTATCAGAACTTTTGATGAGAAACACTGTCAGTTACACAAACACTCAGTACCAGAAGAAAAAGATGAATATCACACGGAATTCAGTGTATTGTTATCCAATCCAATGTTGTGACTGTATAACCTGCAAAGGGAAATAATTTGAGATCTTCAGTATCACTAGTTTGTAAAATCTATGACCTACAATTCACTCTCTCTTCTTTGTGGTAGCGAACTGAAAATGATGGAAGTATGGATTTATTTTCTTGCTCCACCAACGAGAGCGATACCCGGTTATCAAACCAGAGAGACTAGCAGAACATACCTCTCTACGTTCCTTCTCCATCTGATGTTGGAAGGAGAGGTTGTCATCCTCTGGCAGTAGGGGCTCCACTGGTACATACTCCACATCAAAGACCTTCGTCACCACATTGCTCTCTCTTATTCCATCTCTGCCACAGGGACAATTCATAATTATTAGACATTTAGTCATCAGACAGCTAGTTCCATATTATCTGACCAGAAATGAGATGGACAGAGAATGGATAATGAATGTAACATTTTATACAAGTATGGACAGACTTTGTTCTTACTCCATATTGGAAAACACATACTCAAATGTTCAATGTGTAACCATTAGTTCATCACCAACCAACTCGTTGGATGTGATGGAAAGAAAGAAATTCACATTGAACAATGATCCATTGCAGAGTACATGCAGAGCCCTTCAATCTGGTGATAAATGTGGGACAATGACATCTGGAACATCTCCACATAGACAAACAGTGTGTCTGTCATAGACAATACCCAAGTTGTATCCAGTGATTAAGATTTGATTTCTTGAAGTGGTCAACTTAACTCTTTCCCTCATATATAAGCGGGTTTTGACGACTTGTGTAGATTCCCATGTAAGCGTGTTTTGACGAGTGTTCGCCTAACCCATGAAGACGGATTTTGAAGTGTTACCGAGTTCCCATGTGATGGATTATTTTTGTACTTTGAGTAAAACCTAATTAAAATATACATTTTCAGAAAACCAAAATTTCAATAAATCTAGCTGACTATATATGGACTGTTGGTATGTTTTGTAATAAGGGTAACATGAAATCAGGAGAGAAACAGAAATAATTGACGGAAAATGCATGATTTAACACCAAATGTGAGACCCACGCCATTACAAATCTATTATGGGTCAGAGAGAGAAAATTCCCCACAAGTCTAAGAGGGAAAGAGTTAAAACTGGACATCTTATTCTTGTCTTGAATGGCTTAGTTGGTATTTGTTGTTATAACAGACAGTTGAAATTTCACTGGATTACTGAAAGTACTTAAACTCACTTTGTAACTGCTACAGCTTTGACTGGCCTCTTCCCTGCTGGCAAGGTAAATGGTCCACTGTACTTAAGGGTGCACTTTTCTCCACTCCCAGCACGCTGGAATGGCTCTGGTTTTGTACCATTTATTGTGTAGAATATATTGGTGTCGGGTGTTTCTGATGAGCAAAATAATGAAACACAGGGTTAATTGTTTGAAGCATAACAATCCTACAGCATGCAATGTACTTGACAAGTTCAATTCTGACCATGTTGTTGCAGTGAGCTTGTTCTTCAGAAAATAAATTTCACAAGGATTGGCTGCAACAGAAAACCATCACTGCCCCTGCATTATGTCATAGGGGTGAAATAAGCACTGGCCATGCAAACCTGCTGTCGTTCAGGCCATTATTCCCAATCTGTCCCTTCATCGAAACCAACAATTTCCCAGTTAGGCCCACTAAAAACGTAAAATATTGAAGTGTAACCGTGGCAATTGTGGGTGCATGTCATATTGAAGATAACGATGTCAATAATAGAACGTAGTGAAGTTTTCCCAGAACATTTCACTCCTCTTCTGTCAAAAAGGATTCAAATGCAGCTTTCTGAGTGGGAGAGAAATCTGCACTGCCCCTTTTGACGTCAGAGTTGACATTTAATAACGTCATACCTCGAGCAACCTGCACCGTCTGCGGAATGTCGCGACAATGCAGAGAATGAAACAGTTTTGTAACAACGTTGCGTTGTGACGTGGTTTATCATTCCATAATAACGTCACAGGTTCCGACATGCTTGTGGTGCTGTGCACTACAATAACATTAATAACACTGAAATCATTCAAATTAAAGTTGTAAAACAAGAAACAGGTTAATTAGTGTGACTCCAGTCATTTACAGCATATGTACGGATAAAATAAATGTAGTTAACACAAGCCGACGCAGGACTTTCCCGTCGATCAACTATCAAATTTTTTGTAATGGGTCATTACATTCCTCTCATGAACAGTCATACCTGATCGGACCTCAATCTTTGTGTTGGAGTCAATAGAGGTCTTACTCTTGGCCGTCAGGGGAGGCCTCAGGGGCACAATCGTTGGGACAATGACAGCTCCAGCAGTCATCGTGGAACACACTCACACTTCACCTTAATAAAGACACAAAAACACACATCAATGAGTTAACAATAGCTGTATAGCTGCCATAAATGATTGATAGTGCAGATATAACATTTCGTGAATCCTAATTTAAAGGTCCTACCAAATACCTCCTAGGTACAATTTGCATGAAAACATACAGAGAAGCAGTGTTAAGAACAAGTTGATAAAGTGACATAATATTGGAATTTTGAACACAATTTAACAGATGTGGTAAAAACGTATTGAAGATGTTATTGTTATTACAATCATGTAGTATGATATTGACTAACGGTTGCGTCTGGCGATAATATATATGTTGCAAAATAAATGGAACAATTTCATGACATCAACAAAGGCATTAATACGTTGCAGCTCTGTGATGTTTTTGAGATTACAATGGAAATGCTCCCTAGAACATAAGTAGTATGATTGTTCACTACAAATGATCATAATAAGACTCCGATGTCAGCAGTTCACGGCCTTCACCATTTCCAAACAGGAATGATATTGGAGGGTTTCACATTTTTTCGTTTTTAATTTCGTCCATTCCTAAAACTGTAAACTGCTATTGAATGTCAAATATAACCTCTTACAACAATTTAACACATTAACTATGGGATGTGAGGACCATTTGGTCAAACCTTAAGTAATGGTTGTTATTGGTACGGTAATGAAAGTAGACCTGCATACACCTGATTTGGCGTTTTATTCCTTTTTACACTCGGGAATCCCACAGGTGCTCCAGTTAATCGCCTCTTATGACAAGATGTCTGAAGAGCTGAGGCCTATTCTTACCCTGACCTGGGGTGTGCACAACGACAACCCTGTGAGCCCATGGGGCAACTGTACAGAGCATGATATGCTATGCTAGGATTCTTGTAAACTGTAGGTGGGAAAAAAATCGCTTCAGTCTCTTAGGTCAGTCCCGTTTGATTCCCCAGATGGATGGAAAGTGTAGAAAGGTCACTGTTGCCCTATTGTTTAATCAAATGTGTAATTAATTCTCCTGGAACCATGACTAACTGACAGCATTTAGCACACGCTTATTCATGTTCACTTTCAAGTTTGACTCCTTACCAAGTATTTGCCAAATGGAATGGGAGACTTGCACAATAAAAATTATCCAGTCAGATTCTGTTTACCACTTAATCAATTTTGG
This sequence comes from Hanleya hanleyi, assembly GCA_036873755.1. Taxonomy (NCBI): domain Eukaryota; kingdom Metazoa; phylum Mollusca; class Polyplacophora; order Lepidopleurida; family Hanleyidae; genus Hanleya; species Hanleya hanleyi. The sequence goes on along the minus strand of JAVTVY010007556.1, from coordinate 19,937 downwards.
CGGAGTGAGTGAGTGAATAGGATTTAACATTGTTTTCAACATTTTTACAATCATATACGACGGTGCCTACATGTGCCAAAACACGGGAGTGTCCACATTTCCTATTATCTTTGACACTAATCAGCCCAGCCAGTACAGCACCCTGTTAACCAATCAACTGACAGAACTAGTAGTTCCGGTTTATCTTTTGGTCATATTGTGCAAGCCCCCCCATTGTGCAATGGCAATTCTTAAGTGATGGCATATGTCACAGCTCATTTCGACCAACCAGCATCCGAGTGCGGCGATGTTCGGCTTGACTGAGCCGGTGAATTCTATCATGGTGTTAGCTAAGATTTGAAAACTGCCTGCCCAATATTTGAAGACTAATATTTTAGTATGTGTTGTAAAATATAGTTTGCTAACACATATTGTAATTTAATAATTTCATGACCTCTATATCAAAAGACATAAGAAAAGAACCTAATCAAGTCCATTCACTCCTTGGTTAAAAGTCAATGACAAATATCGGCGAGGGAGGCCAATAGTTCAACAGTTACCCTCATTTTTCAAGTCTGCATTCCCCTATAGACTCAAAATTATCTTAAATAATCCAGTAATCTACCATGCAAAAAACAAGTTCACATCATTCTACTTCTCTACTTATATCGATGTAAACGGAGGCTTGTCACTTATCTTCCCAACAGTAACCTGAACACGCTAATGATACAAAATAATAATGTTCATTTGTGTAAACTTATTAGTGATGCATAAATATGGAGAAAAAAATCTTAGATCTTCTGAAGCAAGAGTTCTACATCTGTACTTGGCTTCATTTTACCAATGGGATTGCACAGCGCAATCGAACATCCAAATAATAAAAAGAATGGCTGTCAGTCACCCGTTGTATTGGACTACCCCCTTTTTAAACGTAGCCTATATGGTGATTGAGTGAGTGAAAATGATTTCACGTCATTTTCAACACTAGTTATATTTCAGTCATATCACGACGTTTGGTTCCTATTCTTTCCCACATCTGGAAACCACACAGGTAGGGTCCTATTTATGGTTGATTGATCCCTTGTGCAACAACAACCACCTCATACAATGATTTACACCGACAATGTGTTCAATCAAAATGACCCTAACATAAAATTCAAGCAAATAAATCGAATACATCGTTGGACAGTTTGAAAATCAGCCATATTTCAGTCCCATCGTGCAATGCACACCACGACTAACTTTAGCTCATCGTAATGTTGTAAGTTACTTTAGGCGGCGACAAAAAGTGCAAAAATAAAAAAAATTCCCTCATGCCTTGGCTCTTCAAACGTTTCTTTAGAATAATTCTTTAGGTCTTTATCACTCTTTCATTCTTCTTGACTGGTTCGCTGGCTTGTATAAAAGGATTTGTAGCCCCAAAATTTCCACTTTTAGTACTGAAGCAGTCGGAGGTGTTCGATTATCTCTTGAAGAATGGGCGATATCTCTTGATGTACCCGTCTTTGCGCAGGCATCCTTTGAAACTATCCATGAATGTATTGAAATGAAATCAAGAAAAAAATAAGTCATCGCTATCCAAATGTTTTGGACTAATCAACGCACTGACCAATGATGACAGATCTGTCATCGTTGGCCATGGCGTCAGAGGAATCTTGGACCATTTACTGTTACCAGTGCTCCAGATAATTTTTTTTTATGAGGAGTACTATACTCCTCCAATTTGTTCGAAGGAGTATCGCTTGTCATACCAGGAGTATTAACGGTTCTGAAAAAACTTCTGGTCCGGACAAGTTGTTGACGCACGGACAAAGGGACGTACATGCCGATCACAAGACCCAGCAGCCCTATGGGTTGAGGGGTAAAAAGCAGTAATAATGGTTATTTTGCGTGTCCCGGACATCTTTAACCGAATCACACATGATGTGATTGCTGCAGTGAAAAAAATGGCTGCTCACTATAGCAACGGTACTGTTTCCGGCAAGCTCTCCAGTCTCCGTGCAAGGGTATTGCTGATGAACTATATGACAACAACGTAAAACACCCCCGGAGACAGATTTGTCTCCCTTGATATGCCTTGCTGAGATCAGGAGACCGAGTCAACGGATTGACGGCATCGTTTATTAGAGAAATTTTACGCATTGATTTTGGCGATAAGGCGTATCAGCTATTTATCGGGCGTATTTGTTACGCCTAGATTTCAGCATGCATGCGTTTTTGAACTTTTTGTAGGCGTAAATTACGCCAATACGCCCCTTATCTGGAGCACTGCTGTTACCTGGACCTTTTTGGTGATTCAGAGGAGTTCTCGAGTCACTGCGTCTATTACACAATCTCATACATTTCATCCACAGCGGTTGTTTTGAATTAGTGTGTCGGTATCTGAAGCCTGCGGTTTTCCCTTTGATACCCAATGTCGTGTCAAAGGTTGTCTGGCCGGCAATGAAATTCAAACCAGTCAAAACCCCAAACCTCGCTGCGGATTGGACGAATGAGTTGCTTCAGCACGCTTACTGATTGGTACGGTTTAGTTGAAACCCCTCAAGCTATTTATAACCAGAACTGCTATCGATAACTAACCCAGCCAGTGTATCTATCATAACCTATCGATTGATGCACTGGCTCGCGAGGATGCATTACTGTATGGTACCCGTAGACTTCGATGCACACAGTGTCAGACTCAGAGCGTAAAACGTTCTGGATTATAGAAAAGTTGTACTATTTGACACTCACTATCAATATACGCGACTGGAGATCTGGCTTCGAAATACATTCATGCAAAAGACAGATGTGCCTGGCTTTGACAAAATTGACACTGCTGATACATGTGTGACAATCCACTGGAAGTTCAGCTGTTCAGTTCAAAATGCATGCGACAACTTGCTGGTGCAAGCAAGAAATTGAGCGCGCAAGATCATCCGTGAAGTGCCTAGCTAAATAATATATAGCCCTCAAGAGTACTCTTGAGGGCTAGCTATGAAGTGCCGAGAAGATTTTACCCCTTTTGATGAAATTTGCCAAACTAAGAGCCCTTAATTAGCAATGCATCACATATATTGTGTAAATTTTCGAAATTTCCCTTCACGAATGTATAATAAACAAATATTTCTCACCTTTCTCAAATCCGCGCACCTGTCGGACGTGTGGTAACGGAACAACAGTTATTCACCGCCCTAGTTACTGAGCTCGTCGACGATTGGATAAAATTAAGAAAATCAAGATAGTACCTATTCGGGAGTTTAGTAAAATAATATTGTTTGAACGATTTATTTTTGTTTCAGATGCCAAAATGCACAAGTTTACTAATTATTTTCCATCCAATCACGGAAGTATAAAGTCATTTCTCCAAACCGCGTTTTAGCAGACGTAAACTTCCGGCCATGCGGTGATCGCCGGCCTTCAGATTTTAGCCAAGTATCAGGCTTGGAGAGCCATGTTAGATTATGTCAACGACATCTAAAGTTGTGTTTGGTGCATCAGTTGCATTTTCGGTTTCAATAATATCTTATGTACATTACAAGCAGAATATTGATAGAGTGGTATGTCTACTTTGCTCATCGGAAGTGCAGTGCAGTGCAAATCCCAGCCATTACATGATTATGTATGGTCCATCCGGGTTCGTGATACACAAAAAAGCAACCAGAAACACTTGCATTCCAAATACAGGCGAGATAATCCCAGTCAAGAAATGTAAACATCTCCACCATGTTGGGCTATTCCAAAAATTATACCCACCCTCCTATTAAGAGGGTGACATATGCAACTATACCATTTTTTCATAGAATCACAAGTGATCTGATTACTAAACTGCTAAATAGACAATAAGCCTTTTCGCGGTTACAAATTGACAACAACAACACCATGTTAAACGCACTGCATTCTGGGATCGGAGAGGTGATACTTTCACTTCCTGTGCCGCTATTAACACAAGAAGCCCAGTGTACGGACTGATCTGCTGGTGATTTTACTAACCCAACTGGGTAAATTGTTATGAAACTCGAGAAATCAACGTAAAATAAACTAGGAAGCCTGTCATTGTCAATTTTTCAGTCTTGCATATTTTGAGAGATAAATAATCTCTTTATAGCGTAGAAAAAGGGTCGTCATCACCCCCGATTCTTGTAACCGCGAAAAGGCTTATACAGTTGATGGCCAATATCATATACCAAAATGTTCCCCAAACCTTGCTGAATGTGAATATGACACCTCTTTGAACAAACAATGTAAACTGGAGAATATAATTACAAAAACAATGGTTCTTGGGACTGCCAGAAATAAATAAATATTAAACACACAATATTAAACCAAAAATATTAAATAAATATTAAACACACAATATTGAAAAGCAGTTAAGAAAATTCTGTATAGTATGTTCTACAACAAAGACTATGTTAGATATGAAAAATGATTTGGGAAGTATTTTTTTTACTTCTTCAGTGATTGTCTTATTCTAGAAATTGTGTGTACCTGACATGTGGATCAAATCAGAGATATGTGTCAATTGGCAATTAATTACGCAGCTTCTTTTAGAACCAGGCACAATCACAACAACAGGCTGTGAATGAATGGACCACAGTAGGCAGTTGGGGATTGAATAGAAAGAATCCAGGGCATTTCCCTCACCGACTGCATAAACTGGTTTAGATGTATTAGCTTTTACAAACTAACACAGGTTGGTGACAGGAGTGTGACACACAGGTCTGTCCTGGATAGCTATACACAGCATTGGACTGTCCTTCATATTGGCTAACATGAATTATCATTGCCTTGGACAATTATTTTGACATAGTAAATGATAAAAAATCTTTTAAAAATACTTTCCGATGGAATTTTCTTTTCTGCCATAGTCTTTGTTGTAGCAGTGAGTTCATATAATTTTTATGACCATCTTTCAAGAGTGTGTGTTTATTCTTTATTGACTTCTGCTGGCAGTGCCGAGACACTTTGTTTCTGTAATTATATTCTCCAATTTACATTTTTTGTTCAAGGGGTATCATATTCACATTCAGCAAGGTTTGGGGAACATTTTGGTATATGATATTGGCCACCAACTGTATTGCCTATTTAGTAATCATATCACTTGTGATTCTATAAAAAAAGGTATAGTTGCATATGTCACCCCCTTAAATGGTCCGTTATTACCCTGAAATTTTGTATTTTTAAATCAAAATACATCTATTTTCATCAACACCTATCTTGAATTCCACATTAGGGAGCAGGTCATTTCGTCCCTAACTTGAGTCAATTCGTCCCCATATTTGAGTCAATTCGTCCTCAACCTTGAGTTAACTCGTCCCCAAACAATCAAATTTTACAGATAAATTCCGGGAAAATTTGGTGGGGGTGGGGGGGGGGGTTGCATTTTGTTTCCCCCCAGCCCTGGTAGGGTTAAGGGCTGTTTACCATACAGATTTCACAGCCCATCAACTAACTGATTCATTCAAATTTTACTGCAAATTTCTTGGTTCATTCAAGATCGTTATAAGCAGTACATTTTAGAATAAATAAATAACAAAGATAGAGCATGATGAATACTTTTATAATACTTATTTTATTTTTATTTTTTCTTCATTGAATCTCTTTCTGTTATATTTCTGGACATGTCCTGGAAAAGGTTGACTTAATCTTATAATCCGCCCACCCATCAATACCACCAAAGGACACATTTCATAGGGCAGCATCTCTTATGGATTAAGAGGATTGGCTGTAAGTGCCAATCCATTGTTTTACGGAGTAGTCATTGACACTTTGTTGAGCGAGTGAATTGTAAACATTCTCATAGACTACTGACATTTTCTTCCTTGCTGACTTTAAAAATATATTTTATTTCACACCAAAGTGGTGGGAGCGCAGTAAAACAAGCTTATAATGCATCTCCCACATACAATGAAATACATCAGGCAATTTACAGAAAACATATTCCAGTAAAAAATATGAGGAGAGGAGGCTAGTAGGCTTTTGAAAAATATAAAAAAACTGCGTAAATAATAATATATATATTAAATTATTTTGTTAATAGTATTATTGTGTTCCATGTATGTGTTAGTTTGAACGGTCCATGTAATTGTTTAGAGAAGCTCAGAATGTCACGATGTTAGAATGTGCTATGATCGCTTAATTTTTGTAGGTATTTTAAAATAATTCTTGAAATCTTTTTATATTGATAATATAATTCCCAAGATAATTTTGAATTGATATGGTAGATGCTTCATCTTTGTCGAGGTCACCAAGTAAAAGTGTTCTGGCTGTAGGTAGATTTTGATGTAGATGTAGATTGTTTGACAAGTTGTAATAGAATGAGGAAGTATATTCCATTTACGGACTGTAATTGGAAAGAATGATCCTCTAAATAGTTCGGTTCTACACATAAATGGTGTAAATTCATTTAGGAGACATATGTTATAAGGATTATAAGGTTTGGTAACAAAATAACACATCTTCAATAAAACATCATTTTATCTTTGTGTCATTTTCTGAACATAGAAATATTTGATCAGATTCGCTGATAAAATTCGATTTTTGTTTTGGGGACGAGTTGACTCAAGGTTGGGGACGAATTGACTCAAATTGGGGATGAGTTGGTTTGGAAACGAAATAACCTGTATTCCCACATTATAAATTAAGCACCAAAAATGAATGAAACAGGATCTCAAACAAATTGTTTGTGGGGAAACTATTGGGGGATACATTTTTTATCAATATGGTGGGGATCTTGACTGGGATTTTCTTGGCTGTATTTGGTATGCAAGTAAGTTTTTCTGGCTGCTATTTTTGGTATACTATCACGAACCTGGATGGATCATACATTATGACAGTCGGACTCGGAATGTGTGGATATGAATTTCTGGTCTGCTTTCTGACATTTATTTTCGTCAGCGAAGTGCCTTGGATCGTACGGCTGGCTGATAATAAAATCAGAGTCATGTTACTTGACTGAGGTAGACTCAGCACTGAAGCTAAACCAGTTTAATTTTGTGAGAAATGGGCCCCTAATACCCCTATTGCATTGTCAATATCCACATTTAAATGTTCTTCCCATAACCCTTTAAGGATACTAAGCCCTCCTGCAGATACTTTTACTCACCCTCCAGAATTTGTCTTTGTACAGCTAAAAGTATTCCTTATAGCTATGGCAATGTATAAATTTTTTTAAAGCGCATTCCTTATGGATTCCAAATATATAAATGTGTTCACTGTAAATCTGTAGGTTGTGAAGATATTCAAATTTGAACAAAATATTTTAAAAAATGAGCCTCCTTTTTTAAATGGCTATTTTCAAAAAAGTATTCAACAGTAAACTTATTGCAACTTACATCATCATTTCTTGTAGAAGATAACTCCAATAGGAAATCCGTGTCTCAGTTTTATCAATTTTGGTCTAGTTCTTATTCTATCGACCTTTAATTCAACATCAAAACTGTGAGTTGGTTGATTCTGTGAAAAAATATTCCATTAAATGTCAATAGATTGAGGACTAGACCAAAATTGATGAAACTGAGACACAGATTTCCTGTTGGAGGTGCCTCTACAGGAAATGATGAAGTTAGTCACGATAAGTAGAATACTTTTTTCAAAATAGCATTTAAAAAATTAAAATTGAATTTTAAATTAAATTTATTTGAAATCCAAATATCTTCAAAACATACAAGTTTACAGTAAACAAACTTATATATTTGGGATCCTCAAGAATATGCTTTCAAGAAATATATACCATAGCTATGTGGCATACTTTTAGTTGCATAAAGACAAGTTCTAGAGTGTGTGTAAAAGTGTGTGTAGGAGGGCTCAATAACCTTAATGCTGAAAGCTTGCCACATATCACACTATCAGGTTAGCTATATGAAGTCATACCATCTACCTAGCGTGCAAGAGCTAGAACCAAAGATTTACACAAATTGGTGTTAATTCGAATCCAAGTGCGGAGATCTGAGGACACGCAATGAGTAGCCATCTTGCCATCAGCGACTGGCTGCTCTGTCTGGCCGATTGATGTAAGACAGGCATGTTCACAAAAGTTAATTTGTTTGAAATAAATAGCTACATTTCCTCACAAAAGTTATAATATACTGCGATGTAATTCTGGCCATCTTGAATCATCCAACATGCAGATACATTATGGGGTTTTTTCACTGGGACTCGTGACATAGTTCAGCAATTAGCCATGTGCTAACATTGTGGGAGGATGTGGGTGACAATTGAATTTCAGGTTCACTTTCAGTTCAATTTCAATTTATCGTATCATAAAAACAATTTACATGTACATGTCCATTAGGGACTGGATAACACACAAACCACTTGCAACATTTAAACATATGACCAGGCAGATAAAATCGAGAGAGGGGATATTGACCTTGAATAGTGAATAGCTTGAAATATATGAAACATATACCCTAGACCCTATAAGCTGTATATAGACATGACCTTCGAGGTCATGAATTACCAACAGAGTCACTTATCAACTCCTTTTCAATGGAGTGTGAATGGATTTATAAACAAGAAATTGCAACTGACACTTAAAAAATTTCAGCCAACCTTTTGACAATTCAGCGGTCTCCCCATGGCAGATCTCAGTCCATCATGCAGATCCATATGGCAAGCCGTTTCAGTATTCAATTGGTTGTTCCACATATGTTGAGAAATTTTGCACATATGTACAAAAGAATTCCACATATGTGTAAAAAACAGTTTTTAGACATACACTGTATGTGAAACTAAGTTTTACACATATGTTGAAAAGTTTTACACATATGTTGAAAAGTTTTACACATATGTAAAATAAATCAACTATTTCACATATTTTGAAAAGTTTTATAGGGCCTACATATGTTGAAAAAGTTTTATACATATGTGCAAAACTTTTCAACATATATGTCAAATAAAGTTTTGTGTAAAAGTTTTACACATATGTTAAATAAATTAACTATTCCACATATGTTGAAAACTTTTGCACATATATCCAACAGTTTTCAACATATGTATAAAACTTTTACACATATGTGGAATAAATCCGCACTTTTATACATATGTTGAAAACTTTCTGACATATGTGCAAAAGTTTTCAACATATATGTGGAATAACTGATTAAATACTGAAATGGCTCGCCAAAGCTCCAATCAGTTGCAATTTCTTGTTATACTTTCTTTCAGGACCTCTCATTTGGGTCTTTTCATCCACTGGAAATAAATTACATGACTAAACGTTTTAACTATTTCACATATGTGTAAAACTTTTCAACATATGTGTAAAACTTAGTTTCACATACAGTGTATGTCTAAAAGCTGTTTTTTACACATATGTGGAATTCTTTTGTACATATGTGCAAAACTTCTCAACATATGTGGAACAACCGATTAAATACTGAAAAACGGCTTGCCATATGGACCTGCATGATGGACTGAGATCTGCCATGGGGAGACCGCTGAATTGTCAAAAGGTTGGCTGAAATGTTTTAAGTGTCAGCTGCAATTTCTTGTTTATAAATCCATACTCACCTCTCCCCATTTACACTCCATTGAAAATGAGTTGATAAGTGACTGTTGGTAATTCATGACCACGAAGGTCATGTCTATATACAGCTTATAGGGTCTAGGGTATATGTTCATATATTTCAAGCTATTCACTATTCAAGGTCAATATCCCCTCTCTCGATTTTATCTGCCTGGTCATGTTTAAATGTTGCAAGTGGTTTGTGTGTTATCCAGACCCTAATGGACATGTACATGTAAATTGTTTTTATGATACGATAAATTGAAATTGAACTGAAACTGAAATTCAATTGTCACCCACATCCTCCCACAATGTTAGCACATGGCTAATTGCTGAACTATGTTAGAGTCCCAGTGAAGAAACCCCATAGGTAGATGGTATGATTTCATATAGCTAACCTGATAGTGTGCTATGTGGCAAGCTTTCAGCATTAAGGGTATTGAGCCCTCCTACACACACACTCTAGAACTTGTCTTTATGCAACTAAAAGTATGCCACATAGCTATGGTATATGTGTCTTGAAAGCATATTCTTGAGGATCCCAAATATATGAGTTTGTTTACTGTAAACCTGTATGTTTTGAAGATATTCGGATTTCAAATAAATTTAATTCAATTTTAATTTTTTAAATGCTATTTTCAAAAAAGTATTCTACTTATCGTGAAGGCATTTCCTGTAGAAGGCCCACTCCAACAGAAAATCTGTGTCTCAGTTTTATCAATTTTGGTCTAGTCCTCAATCTATTGACATTTAATGGAATATGAGTATGATTTAACATTGTAATCTGTCATATTACACAGAAGCTGCATGAGGGAGTGATCAGAGATGCAGAAAGACAGAGGAACAAAATCCAGAATCTGAAGATGTTACAGGATCAGGCTGAATTGACTAACATTTTGAAAGCACAGAGAAGTGAGGATATGGAGGAGAAAGTTTCTGAACAAAAGTGAGCTTTCAAGGATGGTTTGGCTAATAAATACTCCAATTCACTGTTAGAAGTAAATATGATGAATAGAACTTCACATGTTTAAATAGAGATAATTGTTGATAGTTCTAAAATTTCAATGTAAACTGCATTGTCAGTAATCATGATAATTACATACTGTATTACCGTATTTAATTTGAATGCATCTATGAGAATGTTTAATATATTCCTTATGAAGAATTGAAGTAGGTAAATTGTATATGTCCCGATCAATGGTGATCTGATGGATATTTTTTTTATCCCCATTGTATTTTCTTGCCAGGTCCAGTGACAGGTAACAGAGGGTACCAGCAGAATGTGGTTGGATCTTCAATCTAGAATTCATGAATCCCATCACAGACTTGTCTATGATAAGTGATGTATCAGCTTGCCAATCTTGAATCAACTTTCAGGACTCTCACAAGTCTAGTTGATCTAGTTCATTGGATGGCTGTTGTAAGCCCTTCAGGAGTTTTGATCGAAGAACTACCGTATATGAAAACTGCAAATCAGTTGATGGAGATTGTAGTGAAGAACAATGTAAAAAGAAATTCCATGTATCATTTTCAATTGCATACTAGAGGGGGATTGGGTTGGGGAGGGGGAGTAGAAGCATTTTTTTTGTTTATAGTAGGGCTCACTTGTTCCCCAATGTAGTGTACAGCTTTTCAATAGTTCCTCTGAGGGGAAAATTTATTGCAAGACTTGTGAATGGAAAATCTTGTTTGAATCAGATTACCATATGTTCTCTTTTACTGATGTGTTGGTGTGGCAGAAAGGATTTGTATTTCTTCTTTAATCAGCGTACTTAGAATATGCTCTCAAACTATATAATATAAAATACTTGCAAGACTCAAGTACACAATCCACTGATGCTTAGTTATTTTTCTCACTCACCAGGTCCCTTGAACATTGTAAGGGAATTGGGAGGAGGGGGAGGGAGGATATCGGTACGGCAGATATTAAATACCCCATAAAAGTCTTTAGAATGTATCCAAACCAGTATTTCCCACTAAATTGTTTAAATGTAGGTCAGCCCAGCATAGTGTGTGTACTTCAAGATAATGAACATCTTAAAACCTCTTCAAAAATTTTGATGCATTTCTTCAGATTAGAAGTTTCTTCTGCTTTCAGAAGACAGACATGGAAAACTAGTCTTCAACATCAAACATAATTACCTCAAAAGTTGCTGGTAGTGATGTAGAATAACCGTTTCCTTTGAACTAGTTTAGGACATTAAATGTCATTCTCTTGTTTTAAGAAAATGATTTGTCCATTGAGTAAGGATTTTTTTCTTTGGTATTAATTTACTTACGACATGGACAGATTGTCATTCTCTCCAAAAAATGAATTTCACTCCCAAAATATGTTAAGAATGAGGAACTAGTGATTCTAAGTTCAATATGAAAGATTAATATGGAAGCCATCATCACAAGCAACTTTGTGATATTTATCTTCAATATTCAAAAATATTACAGAGGTCTTTTGAAAGCAAAAGAAAATATTTGTTATTCCCAGGAACATCAACATTTACTATAAGAAACTTGGTAAACTTCTGTAATATAATATCACTCTAGTTTATAGATTAATTATCTAAAATTGATAGGTCAGTAGTATATAAAGTGGAAATTCATTATTATTTTTGCGTGCCCAGAGTTACCTGCCCCTGATCTGGTGGCGATGATAACTGTCACGTCACATCTGGGTCAAAGGTCACTTCAGGGTCAAAGCCACTTCCAGGGTCAAAAGTCAAAGATCATTTACGGTCACATGACGGCCCAGTGAGAGTTATCTGCCACTAAAGAAGACCGTATGCTGCAGTTATTTCAATGTTAGTCCCAATGGGAAACCCACTCATGGACGTTTGCGGTATGGGGTGTGGCACCTTGTTTTCTCTATCTCACCATGTGGAACACGATGTGAGGGGTCTTGTGGCCATTGGGTGACTTTTGCTGAAAAGTTATCATGTGCATGCGTAGTGAATAGGCAGATCTGGGGTGGATGTTTTGGGGCCGAGGTAGGCCAACATTAATGTGATTAGGTCGTGTGAGGTATCAAAGTGAAGCACTCGTGAAGGTCCTTTCAACTGGATGAGTGGGTCATGAAAGTAAGGCTATGGCGCACATGCGCAGACAGGGAATTATGGGAAAAGGGCATTGGAATGGACATTTTGGGATCCAGGTGGACCCATAGTGGTCTGAATGGGTCGTATGTGGTATCTGAAATATAAATCTGAAGGCCGACCAGAAGATAGTCCTGTCTGCTTTGGAACAGTACGTTATTGATTGGTCTAAGCGAGAAAAATTTGAACCTACAGTACTCGATGATTAGCTGGACCTTACCAAGAGCAAGGTTGTTGAAACAATCCGCCATATTGACAGAAGTACCCTTCCCCAAGCAAAACAAGTACTGAGAAGCCCCAATTTGCAAGAAGTTCTAGCAAATCTCCAGAGTAAATTCGTCATAGTCCCAGCAGACAAAGCTCCAAATAATATAATATTCATATGTAAATATTACTATTTCCAGGTGCTGGTTGAAGAATTGAGTGTAAACATATCGTCATCAAATACGTCTACTTACTCCCAAACTGCATTTACTCTGGAAGATATATTTAACAATCACAAAACGTTTCTCAAGGAAAGAGGTATTTGTCTTCCAACCAAACATAACGATATACCAAAAGTATACTGGACTCCCAAAATGCATAAATCACCATACAAAGCTAGATTCATAGCTGGTTCTAGAAGCTGCACCACCAAGCTTCTTTCAACCCTATTGACGAGGGCCCTTCCGGAGGTAAAAGCATTTTGGGAAAGGTATTGCGCCACTATTTCTGAAAACTCTGGCGTTGAATGTATGTGGATATTGAAAAACTCAAAATGTCTTACGGAAGAACTTGATGCTAAAGGTCACATACCGTATAGACATGTATCCACATGGGATTTCTTGACTCTCTATACCACAATCCCTCATCAGGACCTTATTGACCGTCTAAGTTCATTAATAGTATCTGTGTTCAAGAAAACTGATCGTAGATATATTAATGTCGGAAGCCATAAAGCATTCTTTAGCTCTACTACATACAAGAGATATCATTCATGGGATGTTTCTTTGTTGATAAGAGTTGCTTGAATTTCTCATTAAAAATATCTATGTGAAATTTGGCAACACCATATATCAACAGCATGTAGATATTCCAATGGGTACTATTGTGCACCCCTATTGGCTGACCTATATCTGTTCTCTTATGAATATGACTATATGCAGGCGCTTTCAGAAAGCGATCCATTCAAAGCCTGTTCCTTCTCATTCACCAAACGCTATATAGACGATCTTCTCGCTGTGGATAATCGCTATATAAATGACGCAGTGAAGGATATATATCCACCTTCACTGGATTTGAAGGAAACTACAGATAACCCTACAGGCACATCGTATTTAGATCTATATCTCTATAAAAATGAAGCGGGCCTTCTCTCTCGTCGATTGTATGACAAAAGAGATGATTACAATTTCGACATCGTAAACTATCCCTTTCTGGACAGTAATATTCCAGTGGGACCTGCATATGGCGTATACATATCACGCCTAGTAGCATTTGCTAGATCCTGTGTTAAATGTGACGATTTTAATCAACGTCACAAAACATTGTTGCAGAAACTTATAAAACAGGGCTACACCACCAAGCGCCTCCACTCAAAGTTTCTCAAATTTGGCGATACATATCGCATGCTGATAGCAAAATACGAGCGTAGCGTGCAAGATCTATGGTGTTACGTTTCGTAACTTGTGTCTAATTCCGCTTAACCCGGGGCTAGGGGCCGTATGAACCCATGTACTTCAAGATCCTCATGGTACTCATATGAACAGGCACAATCAAAGCGTGACTGAGATACATCATTCTTTAGATGATGACTTAATTATGGATTAAGAATACTGATCAGCGATACGGATTTGATATTTTTGGAACATCACGATTTCTTGTCGGCATCATTAAAAACTGTTGACCGCTTCTCTCTTGCAGGAAACAAGCCTATGTTTATTTATACTATGATTGTCTTTTTGAATTTGGTGCTAATACTGTTATGGCCCATTCCACAGGAAGTGGTCCAAACATGCCAAATTTTAAAAATGTTAATGTGGATGAAACTTGTGATTTTATTGTAGCAAATAGATCCAGATTATTTGTTGTGACAGTGTTTTGCATTTTCTAGTATACACCTGTCTGATAATTACAGGTAAGTCAACCATTTTGTTTTCTCATTTTCTTATGACAAAACACACCTAAAGAGTTAGTGGACTCATTTTTGCTAAGTTATGTTGGTTTTCAAGTGAAACTCCAAAATATCATTGGATAACACATTATCTTCTGAATAATAATGACCGTTTCCCGTTTGAAATAAAATTTTAAGGGTGTTAACAACTAGAATTTACTGTCTAGCAGGTGGCGTAACACACGTAACACAAATTCATATAAAAGTTTACAGTAGAGGGCATAAATATCAGGAGCTTAATACTTTTTCATATGCAAAGGTACATTAACTATGCTGTTGTGATGCACATAAAATTTAATTGCTACATTTGTCTTTATGTTTGATAATTAATTAGTTAATTGCACGTAACACACGTAACGTTACGTGTGTTACATTAGGGCCCTCTTTAGAAAATTTCTGATGACCTGCTGTTTTTCCATAACATATATAAAATGGGTGGCAAAATATGGAAGATGGCCTGCTACACTCAACTTTTGGCCTAATTTTAGATATCAGCAGGCCCCCAAATCGAGCCTTAGTTACATGGAATGTTACTGTTGAATTTTGAATTTTTGAATTGAATTTATTCATCAAATAAATAATAAATAAATATAAATGACACATTTTCAATAATAGTACAGTAATGTTAAATATATATATATATTGGTAGATGATATAATTGGCGGGAATAAAACCCCTAAGGGCTTGTTCTATCCCAAAATAAAATAGCTGTAATACTAAACCTTTCTACTGGTTTAGTATTACAGCTATTTTATTTTGGGATAGAACAAGCCCTTAGGGGTTTTATTCCCGCCAATTATATCATCTACCAATATATATATATATGTGTTACATGCTCCTTGATTATAGACAGTCTATTTCAACGAGACTTATTTCCAGTGAAATGATTATTAGATTCAAAACATTAGGTTCTGAATCATAACAAATATTGGAATAGTCATCTTTCACCAACCACATGAGATCTACTACTGGTAAGATGCATTTTCTAGCATCTAAAAAGGCCCATGTCATGTTACGTGTGTTACAATTTGCATGATGCACCCTAAAAAAAAAATGCCTCTTAAGAAGTTACAACTATATAAGGAAAAGGTTCCTTAGGGCACATACTACCAAATTTATTTTCTCGAAGAATATCATAATTAATTCAGTCTTAAATATGGGGAGCGTTAATTGTATGTTACGTGTGTTACAATAGACAAAATGAGATTTGCTCATATTTATGTGATTTAAACTCGAAATCATAGAAAGGTTTGAAAGATTTGCCATGTAAATCATACCTTATTCTGTCAATGTGTAAAATAATTTAGTCACTTGACTTCTAGATTAAATTTGCTTTGGTAAATTCGGACAGTGTAACACACGTAACAAATATTGTAACACACGTAACGCAAGACTTTCACTTCCACCTCCAATTGTTATTTTTATGGCTCCACACCATGTTGGTATAGAAAAGTGTTTATTCTTCTTGAAAAATAACTGCACATTAGATTGAATCATGTGTACAGATCAGACGATTTTGAGTTTAAATCACGTATATGAGTAAATCACGTTTTGTCCGATGTAACACACGTAACACACAATTAACCCTCCCTATTCAAGGTGGAATTAATCGTTATCGTTCTTCGAGAACATTTTTCAGTAGTATGTGCCCCAAGGAACCATTTCCTAATATAGTTGTAACTTCTCAACAGTCAAGTTTTTTTAAGGGTCAATCAGTGCAGGCAAAAAAGTCTGCAAATTGTAGCACACGTAACGTGGAATGGAATATGGAATAGGACACGGATATTCTCTAGTGGACGACGGCTGAATTATGAATGACGGACCAGACGCTTGTAATCAGTTTGAAGGACTTGTGGAGGAGCATTCGACTGGACTGGTGTGCGGTGAAAGTAGGGCAATTGTGTGCAGGTGCCCCTCACGGAAATAGGGTGCACGCCCATATGCGCCCCAATTGCGCCCTACTTGCGCCTTGTCTATCTACTGCACCCTAATTGCGCCCTATTTCTTCATCCCATCCACCCTGCTGCGCCCTAATTGCGCCCTTCAGGAATGCGCCCTAGAAGCTAGAGATGGGGCGCGTGCCCTAACTGCGCCTTATTTAGTTCGAAATTTTCGTTGATATTCAGACTGCGCCCTACTTGCGCCCTGTGGACATAGATGTTTTCTCCAAACTTCAGATTGTGCCCTATCTGCGCCCTGTGGACATCACTACTTTCTCGAGAACTCAGACTGCGCCCTAAATGCGCCCTCTGGATATAACCATTTTATCTAAAATTCAGAATGAACCCTACATGTATACTTGTGCCTTCTGGACTTTTTTTCACCAACATTCATTTAGCTAGTAATCACATATGCACAAATGTGTGTCATTTTAAAGACATGTGCATGCATGTCTTAATAAAACAAGTTTTTCACAAAAATTCAGACTGTCTGCTTTATTCACTATTCTGGGCTATAAATTCATTAATGTGAAATTTGGACTTTCATACTTAATTTTAATAACATTATTTCAATAAAAACATGGCAGTGTGACTAACGTCACAGGACCTACGAAGTACAGTAGGCATTAGGACTCGAACGCGAACTGAACTCTTGGAAATCCCCACCCCCACTTGAAATCCTGCCTATATTAAGATGGGCACTGCCCAAGTCAGAATCGCCAGTGATTTTCATCAAAAATCACCAGAAATTTTCATCAAAAGTAGGTCAGCTCAGAACTTGTTGGTAACAGTCTCCTAATGCGCCTTCATTCCAAAATAAAAAACGATCGCCGATTTAATTTTACAATTTTGTAATTAAAGGAAACAGATTGAATACTATAGGTTCAGTAGATTTCAAGCTTTACGTGTGAAAATACATTTACATGTCTTTAATGGTTTTCAGTGCCCTTGTACAGGATCAAAAACAACTTTTTGAATCACATTATTTTCCCAACAATACAACAAATTTTTATATATAGTACTATAGTAGAAAGGTAGCATTTATGTAGTTTACGGTAATTCAACTCAAGACCAACACCTTCTATGCACAAGATAATAATGATTCTATGTCATTCTCTTGAGCATAACCGGTACAAAGACGAATAAATAGCGCCTCTACATCACGTTGTTATCTAGATATATGAGAACACATTTTGGGCATCGGCAATCTGATGAATGTACTATTCCGGTTTTCTTGTTTCACATTATATTCTATGGCGGTTGATCGGTGATTTTCTTCATTGATAAACGAAAACCACCTCAGCTTCGTTGTGTGAATCGGAATTGCTGTGACATACCAACACACTCCGTGGCAGTGATTCTGTATCCCCTAATCAAGGAATCAAAATGGATCAAGATTTGAAATGGCAAGAGAAATTTAGACATATTTTGTTTACACATGTAATTTTTTGTTCAAATTATATCCAAGTGTGATATATAGTCAATATTCAAGAGGTACAAAAAAACCCCAAAGTATGTCCTCATATTTTCACATCCATGCCAAGAAATACTGCATTGAAAGGGGTCCATTTAGCCTACCCTGTTTTATCGCTCTAATCAGCAAATGGCGGGGTCATATTTCTGCTGTCAAAATTGTATTTCCCTCCAAAGTCTTAACCCTTGAATCCAAGTCGCACACTCTCTGTTTAATAGGGCCATGTGGCATACAGTGGACAGGGTATTTTTAGCAGCAGTGGGTAATTTGCCCTAAATGTGGTCAATGATGAAGTGTTTGGATGTGAAATAGGATACACGTTAAAGGCTACAGTATACATTTATCTATAACAATATACTGAAGTGTTAATTATAAATCTAATTTTAATCAGAATTATTTCAGATCAGAACTTGCTGGTAACAATGCCCTAATGCACGTTTATGCCAAAATCAAGGTTCTAATGTCAACGGTTCTCCTTATTTTGCCGACGAAAGGATTTGGATGGACTGACTGACTGCCTGACTGACTGACTCATTACCGGACAATTTGCGATCTGTAGCCTACTTCGTAGGAATAAAAAATTTACTTGAAAAAGAAATTGCTTCTAATCTGCACCCCCACTGCGCCCAACCAGTACATGTACATCATTCATGCTATTATTCTCAGAGTGCGCCCTAATTGCACCCCAACTGCGCCCTATCTGCGCCCTAATAACTGCACAATAGCATGTTATCTGTTTAGTCAAAACTGTCACATGACCTTTATCTTATTGGCTGATATTAACAAAAGAAAGGCAGACATATTGGTTTTCAAAGAACCATTTTGAATTTGAAGATTTCATGCCCATTTAAAGGAATAGACAACCTTTGATAAACGTACATTGCAAATGAAAGAACAATTCCAGGAGTGTCCAAAACGATTTTTATTTAAATTATGCCATTTTTTCCAACCGAGTAAGATGCCGTTAATGATAAATTCTGTGGCTTGTAAGGCCGCCGCCATTACGGCAAGTTTAGTGACGTCACTGGGCCACAGAACACTGCAGTGAACTGGGAGGACACGCACAGTTTGCCTTGCACTGGAATAATCGCAGCCCGATAGGCCAGCAGGCGTGGCTATACATCCTCGTATTCTGTACCCTGTAAATACCAGCTGATGTTTGTACAATTACAATGATCTTATCCTTGTTGTTGAGAAATCGGGTTTGATCTGTCGGTCAGTCTAGACTAAGTGTCAAAAAAAAAAACACAGCATCGAGTTGACTGATAAAATATGCTTTCGTTATAGGCCAATACTTTTCAGCTGATGGCTACGCCAACATGCGTCAACATAATTCGGCAGTAACTCACCGAGATTGTTTAGTGTAACCGAGAATGGGAATAATTTTGATTTCTGTGTTACCAATTCAAAGAATCGAGCGTCAACAAAGACCGGCACTCAGCCAGAAAACGAAACTAAATCTGCCCCTGCTGGAGGGCGGTTTTTCCGGGAAAAGATTATCCGGAGATTTTTCTCACCGTTGAACTGTTACCGAAAGAAACTGTCCAGCATGACACGGCCGTTAAATACCCACCCAAATATCTAGCGTGCGAGAAAATTTACCTGAGAAAGTTTATGGAATAAATCCTTGTCAGCTAATGTCAGCACTTGCACATGTGCTCGTCTGATCGTTTCCTAACAGGACATCTCACAGCAGAGCCGATTGAACGAAATCCGCTACCCGGCCGGCTTCTACGGTACATGCATCCTCGACCGATTTCTACGGTAGATCGTCTTCAATGGTCTCGAACACGCCTGACACTCAGTTGTATCCCTCGAC